>VIAB01007212.1:39712-52816 GCA_009801035.1 Oophaga pumilio | reverse complement strand
AAATCTGCAGTGGGTTGAATACTACTTGTAGGCACTGTATATACCAATCGGCAGTCGTTTAACACCGCTGATCACTTAATATAAACGCACCCTTACAATCCCTGAGAATCCCTGGAGCAAGCTCTCTGACTGATTTTATTGATTACTTATTCTGCTAGATACTGTGATACATAGAGGCTGTAAAAGAAGGTATTGATCAAAATATATGCATGTAATTAAAAGAAGGCATGCTCCCTTTGACATATACTAGGGTCCATCAAATTTTAAGTATTTTTGACAGTAAGATGTGGCTGTAGAGTAATTTATTCTTCTAGTTATATAAACAGAACACCAATGGGACACATTGTGTGTTTGTGTATAATAAATATGTACCGTATCTATTTTATATGATACGCACAGACTCCTCAACCTTTGAAAATATAATACAGGGGAAGAAAAGTTGTGGAATGATGGAAACCACAGGATGGATAGACATGTAACTGGTCTGCAAATGATGAAAAAATCAGAACAAAATTTCCAAAACCTCTGGATTTATTCAGTATAGAGTGTGAGTGTCCAGTCCTCGCTTTTGCACACGTTGGCTGCTAACAGTGAAGTTTTTAATAGTCGTTCTGAGGAAGGTTCTGTCGCTCTAAATGTATTTGAGTAAATCATCCGAATCCGCTGCTGGCAGCTCCCAGTGCAATTGCAGACCGGATGGGACTCGAGTCTGGAGACTCTGCCGGCCATGGTAGCATGTTGAGAAACCAGTCAAGGGACAATTCAGAGTCCGATTCAGAGGCATGGCCTCACCTCTGGTTTCATGGACAAATAAATGCAATGCCGAGCCTAGTGCACCTGGAAAGAAGACTAAAGGCGTCTGACTTATGTCATGCTACACCATTACAAGGGAACTGTCACACCGGTCCTCTTCCTGGGATTATGATGTGGGAGGCATAATGTACAGAAGTTGAAACCAGTGGTGCGGCCATTTTATCAAAGTGTCCCAGGAGCTGTTATTTAACATGCCGTCATCGGGGCATACTGTATGTTGCTCGTGCTACTGTGAGCAGCCTGCGTGGCCTAAACGTGCTCCCATGGCTGCAGCGTCACCAGACTTGTCGATGATTACACAGAAGCTGCCAGCAGCGGATCTTGGTAATTTCTCCAAGTGTATTCAGAGGTAGAAGCTTCCTCAGACAACCATTAATACACGCCTTACCTTGGCTCCTGTTAATGAGGTTAAGTGTGGTAATTTTTGCACTGGTCGCTCATATTTCATTCTAAATAAACTGAGAAGTTTGGGAAATTTGTTTCCATTTTTCCTTAATTTGCAGATCATTAATGTGCTTATAGGTTCTGTGATTCTCATCATTTTATGACCTTTCCTTCTCATTTACAACTTCAATGTTGAGTGTAAATATTGTGCGTATGTATATATGTGATATATTATGTCAGCAGCAATAATAAAGAACCCACAAAATGTAATGCAAATATATTATGACAGTGTTGTCAGTCATCATAGGTGATACTATGCCACCTTAGTCTAATGTCCTGGCAAATAGTGACGTAAACCTAAAGTCATGCGATGTACATTTTGTGATAAAATGTTCCTATTGTTGCGCCTTTGACATCTTAAACGTCTGATTTGCAAATAAGTTAGTGACCACCTACTCCTACCCATCTCTATTTGTCATTATCATGCCTTTATGTTAACCTTAGGTGGTCATGTTAAATACTTCTAACAATTACTTTGGTTTTACTTTAGTGATCTTGTGATAATCTTGACTTATATCATACTCCAATAACATCCAAAGTGCCTTGAAAATTTTGCTGGCTTCAAGTTGGCTCTAATAGACAAGCAATATACTTAGTGTCCAACATGGCACCATTTGCATGCAAGACCAGTCAGTGGTCCTCGCCAGCTTTTCCCTGCTGTTTCACTTGATTCATAGACCATGACTCCCTGTGGTGATCATGAAATATCACAAAACTATTTTTAGTGCTAAATATTACTACATCATTCTGGGGGACCAGGCCCATCTATGTATTGCTTGGTTGGCCAGGCGTTTAATACCATATTTTCCTTGTTGTGGCCGCTGCATGGAAACATATGACTATTTCTGTAGCCGGATCCTCAACAATTACTATGATTGCATATTTGGCTTCTATTTATGAAACCTGTTTGCATCCCCATTAAGCTTTGGATAGCACTAAACAGCTTCTAGCAGCAGAATGTTCAATGCAGCTCTGGATGTAAAAAAATATATACACCTTATTCTAAAAATAAGTTAAGATATGTAAAAGGACGTCAGATTCTTCCAGGCAGGATTCTGTAACTATGGATCCCCTTTAAATGGGGGTTCAGGAAAAATAACAAGTGCATGCATTTCTGTGACTGGACATCAACACAAATCCCATGACATTTTCTGCTTATTGAGTGACTTGTACTTACTTAACTGGGAAATGGCGGATGTCATATAATGTGTAGTCCTCTTGGACAAATTCAGCTCAGATACAGCAGCATAAGGGGGAGGTAATGAAACAAAATGTGATGTGGACTGGTAAGATGGTTGAGAAGGTTGACAGGAGGTGTGGAAAGGTTGAGCAGAAGCATGAGTCAGGGTCCCAGCCGGGCTGGCAATGACTGGCAACTGAGGGAGGGGTACAGTTTCTAGGCAGGACAGAAAGGACCGGTCATAGCTTTTAACTTGGGCTTTCTGAGAACTTAATGGAATCGGAGTTGAGTGTGGTTCATCTGCTTGGTCATCTGGCCCTATCTGATGAGGTAAATTTGAGTTTTGGACCATTTTGTCAAGACCGCCTCTACTCCTCACGTTCTGGGCAGGAATCACGGGAAGAGTTGCTGGAATTAGGAGTTGTGGAGACACGTTCTTGTGAAGCACAGGTAAAGCCATAGAAGGAGAAGAAGAGCGGGACGAAAAGGACACAGAGGGATGTTTTACAGACTGATGAGAAGTTAATGGAGAATGGGAATTTGGTGGTGGTGGGGATAGGGAAATTTGCTTGACGCTTCGGGATAGGGTCCCATTACTTGGCCAGATTGGAGAAAAGGCAGAAGCTTGGGATGCGGAAGACTCCAATCCAGACAGACTGTTAGACGGCAACTCTGGGGAATCGTTGCTTCTGTTACAGGACTTTTGAGTGGATATATTACTAGGTTCAGGGACAGGAGATGCTGAAGAGATAGCTTTGGCGTAAGATGGTGGTGGGATAGTACCAGCGGAAGGAGATGTTCTGTAGTTATTGTAGTCAGGAGGAGGAGACTGGCAGTGGGTAGGGGAGGAAGATACGTTTATCTGAAGGGTGGAAACTAAAAAAAGAAAAAAAAAATGAAAAGAGCAAAATGGGCATTTATCAAGGGCAACAAATCAGGCAGAGGGTTTAGGAAAGCTGGCAGTGCGGGAGACAGATGAAAACGGAAAGTAAAAAATGATGGCTGCATGCACAGACTTTCATGGTTACAAATAAAATAAACGAGGAGTCCCCGTTTCCAAGGATAGTAAAAATGCAGAAAATAGGGATTTTCCAATCTCAACAGAAATAACATTTTTGTATCTATTTCTGAAGAACATTGATGAGATTGACCAATTATTGGGACAATTTTGGCTCCTGAGTTGGTTCTTCATCAGCATCTACTATGCTGACTGGTTGGTGCAACTCTGCCAATCAAAATTGAATATGTAAATATAGAAATGAAACTAAACAATGAACTAAATGGTATAACTATAGGATGTAAAGAACCTGAGGAAGATAATTGTGGGTTGTTCTTTTACCACCTCGATGATGAGAATCTTTCTTGCAGGAGCAAGACTTTATTTTTGTTATCTGATCCTCTAGATGTTTTTGGGATCAGTCTATGGGGACTGAGACTGGCAGACCATCCCACAAGCTTTGCTATTAGGGAATAAAAAATTTGACAGGTTTCTTAATCCTATAGTTTACCCCAAAGCATCAGGTGCCCCACAACTGTTTACTCCAACTCCACCATAGAAATATGGGGCCATGTGTACAGTTTACTCAGGGGGTGGGAGTACAAGTGCAAACCCACTGGGAGCTGTATAAATCTGAACGTAGTAAGCTCCTTAATGGTGGCTGTAGCAGAGAGTTTAGGGCCCTTGTGCCAACCGTGCTACCACTGTAGATCTACGAGTAATCTCACCAATGTTCTCTAGTTGATATAGATACAAAGAAATACAATTCTGTTGGAAGTAAAAGCTTTCTAAAGGAAAAAAAAACCAAAACCTTAAAGGCTATGAACTCCTTTTTGCATGTCAATGAGTGCATTGTATGTATTATGTGCAATGAAAAATGTCAGCATTTAGTTTTAATTTTTTGGGGGGTTTCTCTTCCACAGCTGTCATGTAATAAAATACACAGTAAGCTGCTTGATTCTTTTAAGCCTCCATCACCACAATCACCTTCTTGTCTCTCTGTTCCAGAACCTAGACTGCAATTTTGTTTGGTGTGAGATCAGAATTGCAGTCAATAGAGTAGGGAGATGGCGTGGAGACTGAGCTCACAGGAAGCCGGCTATCCAGATTGATGCTGGACAGCATCGAGCAGCTTGCAGTGCGTTGTAAGACATGCATGCTGCTGAAGCAAAACTGTAAAAATTAAAAACCAATTGCAGAAATATTTTATTACAGCTAATACATACAATGCAATAAAGAAAACATGTAGAGGGGGCCCATAACCTGTAAGTACCTTCAATATAGCAGTGTCATATATCAGTATCCTCATTATATTTTTAAGGATCTTTATGCAGGACCAATACTGGCAAAATCCTGAGGCTGCAGAATTAAATGGGCAGTGCTTTCACATTTTTTAGTGTTTTCTTCATGTTACTAAATCACAACATATCAGACGGGCAAATAAGGACACTTAAGGCCTAATGCATGAAAGACTCACTCGTGCAGACTCCATCATACACCTCATCAGTCTCAGCTGCACATATGCAGAAACACTACAAGAAGCAGCATTACTAGCTACAAACCCAGGTAGCTACTACAGCAAAGGAGGATACGTAGTTACCGGAGCCATTTAAAGCCATATTCCATTCAAAATCTGAAAAATTCTGGTGTATTTCTCCCTATGTCTCGCTCAGAGGTACAGGAAGCTGAAATACAAGGAGCTATTTGTCGAGTCCTCATACTAGAAGTTGTGAAATGGATGGAGAGCTGTGATCACTATATCAGTGCAGGAAAAATATCCATTTAGTGCAATGGTCTCCGCACCCTGCATTAGTGAGTCTGGAGGATTAATATCATGGGAGTCATGTGACTAATACTAAACTTGGATTAAAAATGGCTCTCTTCTTCCTAAAGCAGTGCCACACTTGTTTACAGGTTATGTGCGGTATTGCAGGTACCCTCCGTTCATTTCAATGGAACTGCATACCAGATGCAACCTGAAGACACTTGTGGTGCAGTGTTAGGAATAAAGGCTTCATGTTTTTCTATTCCGGGGTGGCCCATATTTTCCCATAGGTACACTTCAAATTTTCTAGCTTTTCTCTTTCACTGAAGAATACTATTTTGTGATCTGAGCAGCACATGTAACTGCGGCTGGTAATACGGCTTGTACATTTGGGGGCTGTAAAGTCAGTATTAGAGGCGCAGCTCCGCTATAATTGTTACTTGAGAAGACACATTTTTCAATCTTTTTGTCACATGCTTCGGGGACACTTTCCTTCTGGTCTTAGAGAATTTGCTGGGACTACATCAGAGATTTCATAAAACAATCCCAGTCACGTACAACAGGATAGAGAAGGAAATAACACTGCCCTGACATGAAGCAGCGTCACAGTGTGATATCTCCATCGGAGGGAGGCCAAAATACAAGGGAGAGGAAGAGCGATTATGTCTGCCAATGTATCTAAGCATTTCACGTAAGATACTGCCTACTGAGCTGCTGTATGTATGCCTATTGTGTGATACGGTCTCATGATCCAGTGTATCCAAGCCTCTCGTGACAGCCTACTGAGCTGCAGTATCCAAGCCTATCCTATATGATACCCTCTACCGAGCCTATCACGTAATTGCTGCTGCTGAGCAAAATAGCTAAGCTTCATGTGTTGTGATACCGCGTGCTGATTCAATGTATCTAAGCAAATAAGCCTATTGTGTGATAGTCTATAGAACTGGTGGATCCAAGCACCGCTTATGTGCTGCCATCTACAAAGCGTTGTATCTAAGCCTATACGTAGTGCGAGATGCAGTGTAAAGCATGGGGGAGGGACAGAATTGCAATCTAATTCTAAATGTCGAGAGCCACAAAAACACAATAGCCCTGATTTATCATTTGTTTTTGTTTTTTTTTTAAGTAACTTTTTTTGATTTTTTTTACATTTGTTGCGTACTTTTTTTTGTCCTACCAAATTATTTAAAATTGCGCATGGGGATTGGTTTTACACAAAATCAAAGGGCTTTTTTTGTCTTCGTTTGAGTTTTTATCAAGCAAAAAATGACACGATCCTTCAAAATATTGCACGTTAGTCTTGAACTGCAGAAAATACGAGCTAGATTTTCCACTCCACTAGGGCGCTGCAGTACAATGGCACAAAAATAGGCTACAACCTTGGAATAAGGAACACCGCACCCACATTCTTGAACAGAAGGGGGAAATTTACAAAATTAAGGAAAAATGGCTTTAAAAAAAAGCGACTGAAATGAAGGCGCAAACATAAATGTTTCTTTTTTTTCTGGAGTAAAAATGGTTCTAAAATGAGGATGAATCAGGGCTATGGTTCCCTGAGCATGAGCGCCATCACTGGTAAGGGTCTGTTCCCACAAGTACAAAGTATGTCATCATTTACTCAAAACACACCTTTAACTTAAAAATAAATCCATCCATTCATGTCACATGACTCATATATCCAAGATGGGATACAGATATATTTGTCTTTGATCTTGCAAACTTGATATTTCGGAACACATTAATATTCATTATTAACTAGGATAAATATTCAAGCAGATTAAAGGGGCGTCACCCTAATAGCATTCTATTAATTCAGTTAGCGGTTAAAAGGCACAGAAAATGCAACATTCACACACAGTTTATTGATCACACTTGCCTGTAGTCGATGTCCTCCTTTCCAGGGTCTCTTGTCGCTGCTGCGCTTCCATTATTTGCCTACAAAATAAAAGGATCCCATTTAATTGTGTGTACTGCCTGGGTTTCACCACTAGATGTCCTCCTGCTCCATGCACAGTGTGCTTAACAGGTAAGAGGATGATCCGCCTTCCAGGTAACATGATATAGATGCCAGTGGTCGGCAATGCATTAAAGAATAAGTTATACTTTGCAATTAAGTGAAAACATAGAGCTTGGTTTTTGCCAATCTGGGTCTGGAGTGCACGTCGGGCGCAGTTAATGCGTACCTGCTCATTAACACCCTGTGTGTTCAGTGGTATTAGTGCAGTGATATTAATGCAGGTGTGATCTATAATTCAAACAAAAATGAAAAAAAATAAAATATTTTAGTGATAGAAATGGACATATCCTCTTTAAATTCTCATAAGGGATCAGTGTAAGGGGATGTTGCTTGTGTATTGTAAGTGTGTATGTAGGTGCAAGTAAACACGTAGCTAAACCGCTGGGGAATCTAAATTTAAGGTGTTAAAACCCATTTGTCATCTGGCTTCCGGAGAGCGTGCTTTATTTTAGGGAAGTATTATCACCAGTTTTTCTTGTCGCAGCTGAAGAACAGAGCTGGATCTTAAAGGGGCTGACCAAGATTTACACTCTTGTTTTTGGGTTATATCTGGACCTCCACTTGTGTTATATGTAAGTGGTGCACCTCTGGCTGGCAGGGCATGCTGGGCACTTAAATTTTACAGCAGTTGCTGAGCTGATTGAGAAACACTGATGTAGTTAGAACAAATGCCCAGGAGTGTAAGAAGGAAGACCGAGCTGTGGGGACCTGTGCTGAGCCGGGTCCGGATGTTGCCTGGAAGAAATCATGGACCGAACCAACCTCATGACCCGGGTAGGAGGGGCGATATAAAAGAAAAGGCTCGCACAGTGGTAGAGCTTTTGGCGCAAACAGGCAGCAGTGCGCTCCATCTCCTGAGCACCAGCGCTGCGACAGGCTGTATTTGTCGGCTCCCATCGCCACCATTGGGGACCGTAAGCGAGAGGTACCATGCACCCAGAGACTGTGAGTACAGCACACGTGCGGCGAAGTGCAGGCCGAGTACCGGACACTCATTTGCGGCCTTCCCTGCCATTTGCTGTATACCAGTTTTTAACCCCGAGAGTGCGTCGGCCGCTGCTGCCAGAAGACGGCTCATAGTTTAAAGGACGCCCTCTGTGGACATCTTTCCGGCCTTTGCCGGTGCTACAATCCCTGCGGGATCATCTGCGGTGGAGGATCATAAAGGACACGATAAGTTTGATAACTGGACTGCTATTATTCTGCACCTGTTGTTTCTATTACCTACCCTTTAACCACTTATCTCCCTCGCTGTATAAGCCCCGTTGCCCAGCCCAGCCCGGGTTCTGCTGTGGATCCGGTGCAAAAGCGTGGGGAGAGTACAGAGCACGGTAATGAGGCACAGAGCTCCGTCTCTGCTTGTTGTAGCGGGGACGTAGCAGGAGGTGCATCAGCCGAAAAGCTGGACAGTGAGGGAGGTCTGGTGATGGGTGAACGGTCAGGCCACGATACTGTGGTGCGCTCCTCAGTGGGAGGGGGGAGCGGCCCATTGTAGGGCGCAGCTACGGTAGCCTTGGCGCCCCTGAATGCTGTTGCCACTGATCACTTAGTTGAGAAGCGTCGGCAGTGTGAGGGGATTGTCGGGGCTGGGAGTTTCGGTCCTTCCAAAGTCTTGTTCTGTGTTGGCGCCGCTGGTCAGCAAGATCCTGATATAAAGGATAAGCGGCGCCTCACAGCGGCTAAGGATCAGCAGCGCCTGGTAGCAACGGTGAAGCAGCGGAAAATATCAAATGATGATGCGGAGGGCACACGTAAGACCAGGGGTGAGGTAGTCTCCAGTTCTGTGGAGGAGACAGAGTCCCTTGTGACTGATGATGCGGAGGTCAAATTGTCACCCCTTGTTGTCACTGGTCCAGCAGGAGTGAATGTGGTGGTGGGTATGAATGAGTAAAATTCTTTGTCTAGTGGTGTGGTTGCTGGTTTGGTGGAGGGTGAGGGGGTTATGGAGGTGGGTAATAGTTATACTATTGAAGTTAATGTGGTGACTGGTCCGGTTGCCCCCCCCTCGGGTGGTGGCCGCACCCGTCAAGAGTTATGCCGCTGTCACCTCCAGAGAAAATAGGGCATTCTCCTCGTCTCAGGGCTCTGGGGACAGCATGTTGCAACTGCGTCTCCTGGAGGCACTAAAGAAGGGGGAAGCGATCACTAATGGTAGAGGATCGAGAGGTTGATCTATCCTTCTCGATAGAGAGGTATGGCCTCGGAGCCTTTCGAGAGCAAAATGGGGGGGGATACTGCTCGGTCGGTCGGGTAGTGTGCGTAGGAATGTGGACTGTCTTCGGTGGAGGGGCAGTGATGCATGTCCTCCAAGGTCTAAGGTTGCGGAGCTCCTGCTAAAGATGGGCTTCAAGGCGAATGACATCTATGCCTTGATACATCCCTATTCCACACCTGAGTTTGATGTCAGCTTTGTTCGGCCAGTGGGGATGAGCTCTTCTGGTCGAATTATGAGTTGGCAAAAAATGAGCCCGGCTGGCGAGACTTTGCCATTCAGGCGGTGTCTCGCCAAAACCAAGTCAAGAAAGTGACTGTGATGACTTGTAATGAGTTGCTTTCTTGTTATGACATCATGACGTGGCTTGGCCGGTATGGAGAGGTGTTGGAGATGCCAAAGAAAAACCGTGACGAGTTTGGTCAGGGGCCTGGACGTTTATGGTAAAAATTAAGCATTCAGGTGGTACGGTTGCCCACATTCCATCATCTGCCTTCCTGGGTAGGGATCGTATCCTGGTCTACCAAGTGGCAACTGAAGCTCTATCACAGGTGCGGCGACCCCACACACTTCAGTGCAAACAAAAATGTGCATTGTGTGGGGATATCAGCCATCTTGCTGCATCTTGTGTGGAGATTGGGTGCCACCTGTGTGGTGACTTAGGTCATCCATTCTGTCGTTGTCCTTGCTCCTTCGCTAATGCAGTCGTGACCCCGGTGGGAGAAAGCCGCAAGGATGATTCTGCTTGGGAAGGGACTAGCAGGGGTGAGAGAGCTGAGGGGTCAGGGAGGAAAAGCAATAAAAAGACACCTGCCCAGCTGAGGCGTCTAGACAAGCACAGACAGGAGAGGGCTACTGGGGCCGCCCCTGTCCTGGACACCAGTCTTGCTGCTGAGGCCCCGAGGGATGATGAGTTGGATGAGGAGGTCAGGAGGATCCACAGGGAGGAAAGCGCCACTGCCTCCGAATCCTCCCATTATGAAAGTATGGATAAGGATAATAGGCAAAGGCTAAAGGACAAGCGTAAGCTCGGCACCAAAAGAAGAGAAAAAAGGGAGATAAAACATCTTCCGCTCTGACCAAGGTACCTAAGGAAGGGAACAACTGATTCCCCTCTGGTTGGTCTTTCTTACCGGTTTCAAGCCCTTGAGAACATCTCTTCCACTGAGGAGCAAGCGGAGGGTGAGGTTCCGGCTTTGGCAGGGCTTACAGGGGGTGCCCAGTCTCCTTCTGGGAATGTAAGGTCCTTGGAGGGAGGGACTGGCCCAGAGTTTGGAAATGAGGACGCTAAAGACAAAAAATACATGGGAATGGACACCTCTGTGTCGTTAAAGAGGGGAAAGGATTCCTCCTCTGAGGCAGAGGATAAGAGGAGTGGGAAGAAGAAAGCCATCAACTCAATCACCAATGATGGCGGTTCCCACTCCTTTGACGCTGGCGTCTATTAATGTCACCAGCATAAAGTCAAATACATCCAGATTTGCAGTCTTTGATTTTCTCAGCCGAGCTGAAGCTGACATTTTCTTTTTACAAGAGACCAGGCTGCCAAACATGGCAGACATGTCTAAAGCTAAGAGGGAGTGGAGGCTCGGGTCCTCCTATTGGTCTCTTGCGGCTGAGCATTATAGCAGAGTGGCGGTCCTTTTTACCACACCGGTGGAATGTTGACGGGTTATTGAGTTAGAAATGGGTAGGTGCCTGATCTTAGATGTCCTCATGAAGGGACAAGAGCTTCGGCTCATTAACATCTATGGTCCCCAATCTAAGTGGGACCGGAAGTGTCTCTCTATGAGGATAAAGCCCTACCTTTTTACAAGTCGGCAGGTTATCTTTGGATCTTTGGAGGGGACTTCAACACTGTCACGAGGCCCCGAGATAGAGGAGGTTCCAGAGACAAGCTGACTTAAGACAGCGTTGCCCTTACTAGTATAGCTAGTGAGGTGGGTTCTGGTGTTTGTGATTGACCCACTGCTTAGGAGGGTGGAACGTGGACCGTTATCCTGGATCGGGATGGACCGGGCAGCACTGGTAGCCACTCTGAGGGTGGTGGCGTATGCCAATGATGTCACAGTTTTTGTTTCCTCTCACGAGGAGGCAAGGTGGCTGATTTCAGAGGCAGATTACTACTCAGAGACATCCGGGTCCAAGATCAACTGGGATAAGTGTGAGAGTCTCTGGCTGGGAAGAGGAGATCCTGGCTTTGATCTCCCGGACACCCTTCCAGGACCCAAAATCTCTGCAAAAATCTTTGGCATTGAATGTGGCCAGGGAGATTACCCCAAACAAAATTGGGACAGCAGGCAAGATATTGCCACTGAGAAGGTGAACTAATGGAAGGGTTGGTCTTTGACCCTAAGGGAAAGGGTAAACCTGATCAAAACTTACCTGCTCCCTTTACTGATTTATCTGGGCAGTGTGTGCATCTTGCTGGAGTCTCTCTGGACTTGGGTCTACAGTTTGTTCTTCCAACTGTTATCGGGGGATAAACTGAACCTGGTCAAGAGGGAGGTTACCGTACGAGGAGACTAGGACGGTTGCGTATGGTCTACCCTGTGGTATTCCTTGTGGATACCTTCAACACTGCAAACCTCTGGAAAGAGTGGGCTCCTTCGTGGGTATTCTCCTGTAGGGAATGGTTTCAGCCTTTCTTCCAGGAATGGGAGACCGGAGGGCAAGTGAAGGATCTTCGCACACCGCATGGACATCTTCCGGCTTACGCTACCTTGGTTCTGAAGGTAATTCGCCGGTGGAGTCTGGGAATGTTGGAGATCAGGACTCTGCCAAGGAAACTCCTTGACAATAGGGTTCTGTTGACATATTTCCAGAGGCCTCTGGACCTCAGGGATTGCCCAAGTTAGGACCTTGGGGTGGGTTTGCATCTTTTGAATTCTATCAGGACCCCTTCAAAGTTTTGGGACTTGGCGCTGCTTCCATTGGAAACTGTGTGTGAGGGACAATCTGAAGTGTAGGCACTTTGAGGACAGGAACTGTCCTCGGGAGCATTGTGGTACCGTGCTGGAAAGCATGGACCACTTCCTGCTTCTATGTCCCTTTAACACAGTGGTGTACAGCAGGGTGGGCACCTCCATTGGCTGATCTCGGCTGGCCGGTCTCTCTTACGCGGAATGGGCCTATGGAGCATTCGGAGTCCTTGGTGTTCGGGACCACTGCGCCTTATTTCTAGTTAGCACAGTGGTTAGGTATCACACGTGGAACGCATGGTGCTTAGTATTGACGCAACGGAAAATCCTCCCAGTGGACGATGTGTTTAGGACCATACTTGGTGACCTGGTGAAGTTGTGCTCTCTGGAGTATGAGAGACTGGGCACACGTAGGGCCACTCTCCTCTAGAGGGGCTTTTCTTTTAGTGTGCGCTAGTCTGGTCATCTCCTTTCCTGGTGGTGGGCTGCTGCTGACACTGCATATTTTTGTTTTGTTTGATCGGTGTACAGTGATGCAGGGCTGCAGGTGCAGAACTTGGGCTTTGTTTTCTGTAGTTATTGTACTGTTTGTTGCTGTATATATTGTATATAGGGATATAGATTTTTGTGTAGGTGTTAGGCTGGGTGGTGGGAAAAGGGGGGAGGTGGGTTTATCTTATGGGACATTGGGGTGTTTGGGGGAAAAATTGTCACTGCCTGATCTGGCCTATGGACGTTGGACATGGACTGAGGCA
>VIAB01007209.1:92069-104539 GCA_009801035.1 Oophaga pumilio | reverse complement strand
TTTTTTAGGGTATTTTTGGATTGCAGTAAGTATCCTTCCTATCCATTTCTGTCTAGTTTCTCTCCCTTGAATTTGTGCCGATAGCAAAGTATTATGCTTGCAATACAAAACCTAAACACCTATATCCCAGTCAACAATCTCACTGGGATCTACTCAAGCATATGAATAAATTTTTATCGAAAAGTTTTTGGAATATCAAAATTCAGCTTTATTTAAAAGTACACAAAATTGTTTAAACACCAAAAAAAGTATGCAAGATTAGACTCTAGGGACATTAGACTCCTCCAATGTTGTTAAATGTCTGCCTGGCAAATACTCATTAACACCAAAAATTTGCGTATTTTGATAGCATATGTAGTTTAACTCTATATACTGCGAAACGTGCGCGTCGGGTCAGATGGGACAGGACTCCTAACACTCTCAAATCAGCTGCCAGGATTTAGGTACAATATTCGTTACCATCTAGTAGTGTTATTATCTATTGGCATGCAGCGGTTCAGATTTTTTCAGCCCAGTATTGGACACTGTCTTGTTATAGCCGACATTGTTGTATAATAATACATGGCAAAATGTGGGGATACAATCCTACCATATGACACATATGGGGATATAATCCTACCATATGACACACCCAATTGGGAAGTATAAACTTGTTGGTTGGTAATATAGAGGTATTTCCATTGGGCCATTTATTCATATATACTAAGGGGCTGTTATAAGTGGCAATTAATCCAGTGGTGGAAAAATGGAAAAAAGGCTGCAGAGAGCAGTATATAGAGTTAAACTACATATGCCATCAAAATACGCAAATTTTTGGTGTTAATGAGTATTTGCCAGGCAGACATTTAACAACATTGGAGGAATCTAATGTCCCTAGAGTCTAATCTTGCATCCTTTTTTTGGTGTTTAAACAATTTTGTGTACTTTTATGTAAATAAAGCTGAATTTTGATATTCAAAAAAACTTTTTGGTAAAAATGTATTCATATGCTTGAGTAGATCCCAGTGAGATTGTTGACTGGGTTATAGCCATTTCTGTCTAGGCAGATTGGGCCCCAACGTTTGCTCATACTATTTTCTGTCTGTGTCTGTATTTCCTCTTGTCTAACCGCCATTACATGTTTGGGGGCTTCCTATGTTCTTTGGGGATCTGCTCCGGGGCAGATAGCTTTCCTCTTTCTATCTTTAGGTGTAGTTATCCTCTCAGGCTGTGACGAGGCGTCTAGGACCAATGTAGGAATGCTCCACGGCTGCCTTTAGTTGTGGTGGTTAGTCAGGGTACCGCAATCCAGTAGATTCCAACCTCTCTGGTGTATTGCTTGCTCTCCTCAGCTACCAAAACATAACACTTGGCTGAAGATGATGATGGTGGTAGTGGTTGGAGCATTTAACACAGTCATGTAGCTGCCATAACATCTTGAAACAGAAATCTTTTTACAGACATACCCCACTGTAAAAAAATTTGTTTGGATCAAAAAGAGTGCTGGATATAACCAGAGTGACAGACTGCCCAAAAAAGGGAAGTTAGGCCTAAAATGCCTCAATTTTTGGCACACGGATGCATGAGGCATGTCACAGATAGACCCCACTGTAAAATGTGGCATGTTTTTTAAAATAAGGCAACATAGTGCTATATATAACTTGAGTATCATACAGGAAAACACTGGAGTATCGGCCTACAATCCATCAATTTTTATCACTCGGATGTATGAGGCATGTCACACATACTCCAGACTATAAAATCTGTTTTGTTTTGTTTTGTTTTTTGGTGGATGAAAAAGAGTGCTGGATATAACCAGAGTGACAGACTGCCCAAAAAAGGGAATTTAGGCATAAAATGCCTCAATTTTTGGCACATTGAAGTATGAGGCGTGTCAGAGATAGACCCCACTGTAAAATGTGGCCTTATGTTTAAAATAATGCAACATAGTGCTGTAAATAACTTGAGTACCAGACAGGAAAACACTGGAGTATCGGCCTACAATCTCCAAATTTTTATCACATGGACGTATGAGGCGTGTCACAGATATACCAAACCATAAAATCAATTTGTTTTTTTTTTGGTGGATGCAAAACAGTGCAGGATATAACGAGAGTGACAGACTTCCCAAAAAAGGGAATTTTGGCATACAGTGCCTCAAGTTTTGGCACACGGACGTATGAGGCGTGTCACAGATAAACCACACTGTAAAATCAGTTTTTCTATGGTGGATGCAAAAGAGTGCAGGATATAATGAGAGTGACTGACTGCCCAAAAAAGGGAATTTAGGCATAAGCCATGTTCCAAATTATTATGCAAATGATATTTTTCTCTGATTTTCCTAAGTGGTGGGTGCAAATGACAGTCAGTCTTATAAAAGTCATCACCCGTTAGAGTATGCATCAAATTTTATTGAAGAAAACGCCCAATGATAACAGCATAATTTCCAAAATGCATAAAAACTCAAAATGCACTAATGCACTGTTCCAAATTATTAAGCACAGTAGAATTTCAAAATATTTGATGTTTTAAAGAACTGAAAATGCTCATTTGTGGAATTTGCAGCATTAGGATGTCACATTCACTGAACAGAAAAGCTATTTAACTCAAAAACATCCTAACAGGCCAAGTTACAAGTTAACATAGGAACCCTTCTTTGATATCACCTTCACAATTCTTGCATCCATTGAACTTGTTTGTTTTTGAAGAGTTTCTGCTTGTATTTCTTTGCATGAAGTCAGAATAGCCTCCCAGAGCTGCTGTTTTGATGTGAACTGCCTCCCATCCTCATAGATCTTTTGCTTTATGATACTCCAAAGGTTCTCTATAGGGTTGAGGTCAGGGGAAGATGGTGGCCACACCATGAGTTTATCTCCTTTTATGCCAATAGCAGCCAATGACTCAGAGGTATTCTTTGCAGCATGAGATGGTGCATTGTCATGCATAAAGATGGTTTTGCTCCTGAAGGCACGTTTCTTCTTTTTATACCATGGAAGAATGTTGTCAGTCAGAAAATCTATATACTTTGCAGAGGTCATTTTCACACCTTCAGGAACCTTAAAGGGCCCTACCAGCTGTTTCCCCATGATTCCGGCCCAAAACATGACTCCTCCACCTCATTGCTGACATCCACCAAACATCCACTACTCCATCCTTCTGGACCATCCAGGGTTGCTCGACACTCATCAGTAAACAAGACTGTTTGAAAATTAGTCTTCATGTATGTCTGGGCCCACTGCAACCGTTTCTGCTTGTGAGCACTGTTTAGGGGTGGCCGAATAGTAGGTTTATGCACCACAGCAAGCCTTTGAAGGATCCTACACCTTGAGGTTCGAGGGACTCCAGAGGCACCAGCAGCTTCAAATATCTGTTTGCTGGTTTGTAATGGCTTTTTAGCAGATACTCTCTTAATCCGATGAACTTTCCTGGCAGAAACCTTCCTCATTCTGCCTTTATCAGCACAAACACGTCTGTGCTCACAATCAGCCACAAATCTCTTAACAGTATGATGGTCACACTTAAGTTTTCGGGAAATATCTAATGTTTTCATCCCTTGACCAAGGCATTGCACTATTTGATGCTTTTCAGCAGCAGAGAGATCCTTTTCTCTCCCATGTTACTTGAAAACTCTGGCCTGCTTAACAGTGTGGAACATCCAGTTTTCCTTTTATTGGGCTCACATGGCAAACTAATTATCACAGGTATCTGAGATTGATTTCAGTGATCCAAAGAACCTTGAGACACAATAACATGGTGTAAAATGCCTCATTTTTTGACACACGGATGTATGAGGCGTGTCACAGGTAGACCCCACTGTAAAATGTGGCCTGTTTTTCTAAAAAAATGCAACATATTGCTGTAAATAAGTACTGTGACACCCAGGACAAAAAAAGAAAACTGCCTTAAACTGGCCAAACTTTGACCACGCAAAGATATGAGCTGGCATGGAGATACCACTACGAAAAATGTGTGGCCTGTTTTTTTATTTTTTGTGAAATACTGCTGTATATAAGTAAAGTGACACCCAGGACAAAAAAAGAAAACTGCTGTAAATTGGCCAAACTTTGAGCACGCACAGATATGATCTGGCACGCAGATACCACTACGACAAATGTGTTTTTTTGTTTCTTTTTTTGGGGGCTCTATAGTGCTGTATATAAGTGCAGATACACCCATGACAAAAAAAGAAAAATGCCGTAAACTGGCCAAACTTTGAGCACGCACAGATATGAGCTGGCACGAAGATACCACTACTACAAATGTGTTTTTTTGTTTCTTTATTTTTGGCCAAATAGTGCTGTGCATAAGTACAGTTTCACCCAGGACCAAAAAAGAGAACCGCCATAAACTGGCCAAACTTTGAGCACGCACAGATACGAGCTGCCATGGAGATACCACTACGACAAATGTCTGTCCAATTTTTTTTATTTTTTTGGGTTAACTAGTGCTGTATATCAGTACTGTGACACCCAGGACAAAAAAAGGAAAACCAGCCTAAACTGGCCAAACTTTGAGCATGCACAAATATCAGCTGGCACAGTGATACAACAAATGTGTTTTTTTTATTTTTTGGGGGGTCTAAATAGTGCGGTATATAAGTAGTTTTTTCACTAAGGACAAAATAAGAAAACTGACCAAACTTTGAGCACACACAGAAATGAGCTGCCACGGAGAACCCACTATGGCAAATGTGTGGCCTGTTTTTTTTTTTTTTGCTATATACTGCTGTATATAAGTACAGTGACAGCCAGGACAAAAAAAGAAACACCGTAAACTGGCCAAACTTTGAGCACACATAGATATGAGCTGCCTTGGAGATTCCACACTGAATAATGTGTGCCTGTATTTTTTTATTTTTTTGCTAAATAATGCTGTATGTTAGTACAGTAACAGCCAGCACAAAAAAAGAAAACCGCCGTAAACTGGCCAAACTTTGAGCACACACAGCTGGCATGTAGATACCACACCAAAAAATGTGTGGCCTATATTCCAATTACACCTGGGGCTCGCTATATACGGCCAATATATCCTACAAGTAGCAGCAGCAGCAGCAGCAGCACCAGAACACAGGAAGGGAATGGACCCTCTTGATGTATGCAATGATCTATATACACACATACAGTGCTTGCAGGCCTTGCACAGATGTGTATAGAGCGACGTACACTACCCTGCCTACCTACCACTTTAACCTACATACTCCAGAATTAGTCCTTAGAAGGACTGTTGGTTTATCTGGATTTGAGTAGTTTAGGATTTTAGACCCCACACTAACTAATAAATCCCCAATTCTGACCCTATCTCGACAGCAGCACTGCCTACACTATCTCAATCCAGAGTTGAATGTGCCGAGCAGGGCGGCATCCGGTCTCTTATACCCCTGATGATGCTGTGCGGCCAAGCCAATCACTGCAGGACCACAACAAAGATGGCTGCGGCGTTTCATTGCCTGGCAGACAATCCCTGCATCGTAATTCGGTCTGTAAATTACGCCAAAAAAGCTGGGTGGAGACCCGAGTTCCCGCCGAGTAATCCCGGAAATGCTCGGTGCTTGCCGAAAACACCGAGTACCGTGATACTCAGGCGAGTAACGAGTTGTGGTGAGCATGTTCACTCATCACTACTTACAATCTGTGAGGAGAAAGGGGAGACACAAAAAGTGGATGGTAACAATTGCTCTCATTGTTGGTACCAGCCATAGTGTAAGAACCGAATGTTCATGTAATGCTGCTTGAACCGGTTATCAGCCTAAGTATGTAATAGTACAGACACAGAGGGCTATTAAGTGCATAAAACATATGAGAACATGATACGAGGAACCAGGTTTAAGGTTAAAATTTTGAATGGGCAACAGAGGGATAGCAAGGTTAATATGTTGAGGCAGTAGGCCAGTCTGAAAAAATGCTTTTTTTAGGGCACGCTTAAAACTGTGGGTATTGGGGATTAATTGAATGAACCTGGGCAGTGCATTCCAAAAATTTGGCGCAGCACGTGAAAAATCTTGGAGACGGGAGTGGGAGGTTCTGATAATTGAGGATGTTAACCTCAGGTCATTAGCAGAATGGAGGGCACGGGTAAGGTGGTAGACTGAGACGAGTTAGGTGATGTACGGTGGTGCTGAGCAATGGAGTGCTTTGTGGGTGAGGGTCATAAGTTTAAACTGGATTCTGGAGTGGATGGGTAACCAGTGTAATGATTGCACAAGGTAGTGGCATCAGTGTAGCATTTGCAGAGTCGAAAGTTAGAATGAGTCGAAATCTAGAAATGTTTTTGAGGTGCAGATAACAAGAGTGAGCCAGTGATCGGATGTGGGGGATGAATGAAAGCTCGGAATGAAGTATGACCCCAAGACAGCGGGCATGTTGCTGGGGAGTAATGGTGGAACCTCACACGGTAATGGCAGTGATAGGTTAGTACAGGGAGGAAACACAAGGAGTTCAGTTTATGACAGGTTAAGTTTCAGATAGAGGGAGGACATGATGTTAGAGACAGCAGAAAGACATCACCGGTGTTTTATAAAAAGGCAGGCGTGATGTCAGGAGTAGAGGTGAATAATTGGGTGTCATCAGCATAGAGATGGTACTGGAAACCAAATCTACTGATTGTTTGTCCAATGGGGCAGTATGCAATGAGAAGCGGAAGGGGCCTAGGACTGATTCTTGAGGAACCCCAATAGTAAGGGGAAGATGAGATGAGGAGGAGCTAGCAAAAGATACAGCGAAGGAGCGGTCAGAGAGATAGGAGGAGAACCAGGAGAGAACCTGGTGTCCTTGAGGCCAATGGAGCAGAGCACAGTGAGGAGGAGCTGATGATCCACAGTGTTGAATGCTGCAGAAAGATCTAGGAGAATTAGCATGGAGTAGTGACCATTAGATTTAGCTGTTAGTCGATCATTACAGACTTTAGTGAAGGCAGTTTCAGTGGAGTATAAAGAGTGGAAACCGGATTGTAAAGGGTCGAGAAGAGAGTTATCTGAGATATAGCGGATAATATGGGAGTGTACCAGGCGTTCCAGGAGTTTAGAGTTGAAGGGAAGATTAGAAACAGGTCTATAGTTAGCGGCACAGTTTTTGTTGAGGGCTGTTTTTTAAGCAATGTATGTATGATGGCATGCTTAAATGAGGAGGGAAAGATACCGGAAGAGAGAAAGAGGTTCAATATTAGATGAGTGATGACAACATGGGAAAGGGACTGGAGGAGATGTGACGGAATGGGGTCACTGGTGTATGTAGTTAAGGGAGAAGATGCAAGGAGCCTGATTACTTCTTCTATGACTGGTTCAAAATCAGAGAGTGAGCTAGATGCAGTGAGGGGAAAGGACAGTGCGCGGTATGAGGGGTTTGGGAGAAATTTCCTGTCGGATATGGTAATTTTTTCTTTGAAGTAATTGGCCAGATCGTCAGCACAGAGATCCGTGATTGAGGCCTGCACTCTTGGGTTGATGTTGTGAATGTGTTAGAAATGAATTCTGAGCAGAAGCTCCCTCTGGTGGTTACAAACAGTACTGAACCATTCAATGAAGATTGTGAAGATTGGCAATCAGGAGTTACAGACTGGTCTTATATAAGGGAGGTTCCCTCCCATCAAGGTTGCCGGTGATCAATTGTTCTTGTCTCAACTTTAGTTCCTGGTTCACTTGGAAGCTTTCTGAGTCTTGCCTGCATCTTCTGCTAACAGATAAGATATTTTCTGCTTTTATTTTTGTGCTTGCTTTTTGCATTTTTCCCTGCACTTCTGTGGAGGTCAGCCAGGTCCCCTCCGGGGGCTTGTGCTCCTCTCAGTTTATCTGAGCCACTGTTATTTGTTCATTTGCCTTTTCCAGTTTTTTCAGTGGCTGCGGCTTAGTTTTGTTACACCAGAGAACTAATTTAGGTGGTAGAGGTCGTGTGATCTCAGGTGTTTTTGCAATTAGTAGAGTTGGTATTTTTTTAGGGTTTTTTGGATTGCAGTAAGTGTCCTTCCTATCCTTTTCTTTCTAGGAAGATTGGGCCCCAACGTTTGCTCATACTATTTTCTGTCTGTGTCTGTATTTCCTCTTGTCTAACCGCCATTACATGTTTGGGGGCTTTTTATGTTCTTTGGGGATCTGCTCCGGGGCAGATAGCTTTCCTCTTTCTATCTTTAGGTGTAGTTAACCTCTCAGGCTGTGACGAGGCGTCTAGGACCAAAGTAGGAACGCTCCACGGCTGCCTTTAGTTGTGGTGGTTAGTCAGGGTACTGCAATCCAGTAGATTCCAACCTCTCTGGTGTATTGCCGTTTTTGCCCGCTCTCCTCAGCTACCAAATCATAACAAGTTGAGTAGGGAATGAAAAGTGTCAAAGAGATGTTTAGGGTTATTGAATAGTGAGGTGATGAGGGTGTTGAAATAGGTTTGTTTGGAGAGGTGAAGGGCAGTGTTGTAAGTTTTACGCATAAACTTATAATGGATGAAGTCTTCAAGTAGATTGGATTTTCTCCACAGACGTTTGGCGCACCTGGAGCACGGCTGTTGGAAACGTGTTTGCAGCATGTGCCATGGTTGTCGCCATCTGTGCCGAGTTGTTCTTTATATAGGAGGTGCATTTTCATCCAGGGCACTTTGCAGTGTTTCATTGTAATGCTTCAGTGCAGAATCAGGACATGAGAGGGAAGCAGATATGGACCAATTATGACTGCAAGTTCTTCAAAAGTTTCTGGGTGTTAATAGCCTGCATGTTTCTATAAGTGTGGAAAGTGGGGGTGAGCTGAGAGGGATGGCAGTTCTTGATAGAGAATGAAAGAAGGTTGTTGTCAAAGAGCGGGAGAGGGGAGTTTTAAAATCAGACAATCAGCTAAGCCAGGAGAAGACCAAGTCGAGGGAATTTCCAAATTCATGCGTAGGAGAGTTAGTAAGCTGCGAAAGGCCAAAGGAGGAGGTTAGAGATAAAAGGTGAGAAGCAGATGGGGAGTGGGTAAAAGCAATGGGGATGTTGAAGTCACCCATGATGAGGGTGGGGATGTTACAAGAGAGAAAATGTCGGAGCCAGGTGGCAAAGTAATACAGGAACTGATGGGAGGAGGGGCCCGGAGAACGATACATCACCACCACTCGCATGGAGAAGGGAATGTAGAGTCTGACAGCATGGACCTCAAAAGAAGGGAGGGTACTTGTGGGATAACCTGAAAGGTACATTTGAGTGATAAGAGCAGACCAATTCACCTGCTCTATTGCCTGATCTTGGGGTAAGAGAGAAGTATAGTCCACCATATGAAAGAGCAACAGCAGCGGTGGAGTATGACTGCTGGATGCAGGTTTCATTAAGAGCCATAAGGTTAAAAGAATCAAAAAGGAAGAAGTCATGGATGAAAGAAAGTTTATTAAACACTGAGCAAGAATTCCAAAGGGCACAATTAAAAGAGACAGAAGGCATGCAGGGATTATTAATGAGATTTGAGGGGTTTCTGAGTGTAGCAGTTGTGGGGTTCAACTTGCTATAACATGTTGGGTCGGGGTTAGGAGAGATATCTCCAGTGACTAGGAGGAGGATAGAAAAAGTGAGCAGATGGTTAAGTGATTTGTGAGAGCGTCCCTTGTCTTGGAGAGTGGGGCTGAAAGTATCTGTGCAGTTTAGCAATGTGAAAAAAGCGTGAGTGCTATACAAAGGAGAGGAGAGAATTGTTGGGCCGATATGGAGGGAGTCTAAAGAGTTAATACAAGGACGATGGAAGTGAGTGAATGCATCAGTCAGGACATAAATGATAAAAATTAATATGGTGAATATTTGCTGTAATTCAAATGTACTGGGAATAGGTTTGTTTAAATGTCTTAGGCTGCTTTCACATTTGCGTTTGAGCGACCTGAGCCTGTCTGCGCATGGTCGCCGCTAAGCTCCGCCCCCGGCCGTGCCTCTTCCCGGCGGCTCCGCCTATGGGCGCATGACGCCGCTTGCGACCTGCGTACCCTATCTTTATCATTGGGTACGCAAGCCGTGCGCAGGTATGCGTTTGGCGGCGCATGCGTCCTTTTGACGGTGCGCCGAGCGCACCAAAATGTTGCATGCTGCTTTTTGGTGCGCTCGTCGCACCAGTCAAAAGGACACATGCGCAGCCAAACGCATACCTGTGCACGGCCTGCGTACCCAATGATAAAGATAGGGTACGCAGGTCGCATGCGGCGTCATGCGCCCATAGGCGGAGCCGCCGGGAGGAGGCGCGGCCAGGGGCGGAGCTTAGCAGCGGCCGTGCGCAGACAGGCGCAGGTCGCTCAAACGCAAATGTGAAAGCTGCCTTACCCGTCTCCTGCTCTGCCTTTTTGCCATTTATAACTGCCAGATACTTTGATTAAATGTACATAAATCACTATGAAGGCATGTGACTAATCACATCATGCTTGTGAAATCATGAAAGTCCTCTAGCTAATAAGGACTTTCTATCCCCTGTCATACTGACTTGTTCCATGATATACTTTTTTGAGACCTGCAGCATAAGGACAGCTATGACCATCCCGTTCAGCTTCCTTTCTTGCCATTCACTGTTGGAACAGATGTAGGCATTGCAGACCAGCCAAAGGGCAGTTTTTTTGGCTAGCATGCCATTCTACTTTCATCTATGCACATACAGTAGTACTACTGTCCACAGGTTTAGAGGGAACCTGTCACCATGAAAATGTAGTCACTTCGATATACAGGCATTATTTCATAGAACATTTGGGAGTGGAGCTGATGTAAAGTTCTGAGAGTAAAGATTTGCTATTTCCTGTGCTTTCATCATTTAAACCTCTGCTCTTTCTTGTGTTTTTGATCCAGTGAGAGGACCAATCAGAGAGATAGCTGTCATTCTCTGATAGGACAGCCAAATGGATTGAAAAGCCAAGAAAGAGTAAAGGTTATACTGAATCTTTTCCCACAAAATTATCTAATTATTGGACTGCATTTTCTAGGGGACAACTTTCTTTTAAAAAAGTGATCCTTAATTACAAGTGTAAACCAGCTGTGTATATGCAATTGTCTCTTTATATTACTTGTATCTTCATTAACTCCTTCACAACATATGATGTACATTAAAGCTATATTTAGTGTCCCTGCCTGCGTGGGATCGCTCCCTGAGTCCAAATCTTTCTCAGCACGACAGCAAATTTAATTAGCCATCCTTTAACACTATCCACAGCTGTTAACCTGTTAAATCCCACTGTTATTATCTGACAACATGATTTAGCATGCGCTGGCAGGAAGTGTGTCATTCTATGCTCCCATTGGATGTGATCATGGGCACCAATTGGTTGTCATCACAGCCGGAGGTCTGTTGATGGGGTGTGTCTGTCATTCTGATCTTCTTATGGCTGTTTTTGGATCATGAGTTCTGCTATACATGGCAGTGCTGATTCACTGCTATATATAGTACAACATACAGATGATCGCAACTTCAAGTGCTAAGGGGATTATAATTTAGATTGGAAAGTAAAACAAGTTTTTAAAAAATCAGAAAAAAGTAAAAAACACTGGAAGAAAAAACGATGAAAAATACACATATTTGGTATTGCTGTGTTCAGAATTGTCCCGTCTATCAAAATGTAAAATAAATTTATCCGATCTGTAATTGGCTTAGCGAAAAAATATTAAAAATGCCAGTATTATGTTTTTTTGGCCACTGCAACATTGCAATAAAATGTTGGATAAACTGTTTAACAGCAAAGTGAATTTACTCTCCTTCAAACCTATTAGTAATTAACCTTTCTGGAACAGTTAGTTCTAAATTTTATTACTGAACAGTCTTCATCCTAACTTAGGCAGCCTTGAATTTTAGATGCTTGAGTATCAACAGCAGTATTTCACATACAGTATCTTCATTTTTAATACTTAAAGAATGCAAAGCAAGCCAGATAACTGTGGATTGGAATGTATAAAACACTGAAAAAAATAAAAAAATATTCCATTAGAAAGTGTGGGCCATGATCTTTTGAATGTTTATCTGCTAATGGTTGTTTTGTAACTGTGTTCAGTTTGTTACAATGTAAAGTATTCTCCTGAAATGAAAGGGACAAAAAAGGTTATATAACTAATATCAAGATTTGAAAGAGCTAAAACTTGACTAGATTTGTAGCAAGATATTTTAACATTATCTTTTGATTTAACCCTCTAAATACATCTACCATATATGTATGGCTCATATAGGGTGCAGATACATACAGCCAACATCTTGAGGTAACAGCAGCTGTGGTTGCTGTTAATCTATTAACTACAGCCAATTTTTGACAATGGCATCTAATGCTTGTGGTCCATGGGGTTCACCAATATAATCTCCCATTGAGCCCCCATGAGGAATTGGTCAAACCATTTGAAGTTTAAATTCGTCAGCTTTCCAAACGTTCCTCCAAAAAATTAAATCACAGCAAATTAATTTGCCTCAAATTTAAATATTGCAAATCCTTTATTTAAAGATAGGTGTAGAATGCTGTAGAATACTCAGAGGCATTGCAAAAAAAATATATTGCACTATTAATAGTGTTGAGCGATACGATACTGCAAGTATCGGGTAT
>VIAB01007209.1:46876-57840 GCA_009801035.1 Oophaga pumilio | reverse complement strand
TCGACAGATAATGGAGGTGACTGACATGGTGAAATCCTACCAATAGCTGGAGAAAGCTGTACTCTGAGACAGCACCGAGGCACTAATCATAGCAGCAAAAGAGCAAGCACTAAGTACCAGATCCATAGAAGCAAGAATATACCACATAAGGCAAGACCCAAGGTGCAGACTATGCAAAAAAAAACTCAGAAACGGTCCAACATATAGTGGCAGGATGCAAAATGCAAGCAGGAACAGCATATACTGAATGCCACAACCAAGTAGCGGGAATTGTATACAGGAACATCTGCACAGCATATGGGCTAAGTCCTACTAAGTCCAGGTGGGAGACCCCAGAAAAAGTGGTGGAGAAAGAAAGGGCTAAAATACTGTGGGAGTTCAAGAACCTGACGGATAAGCAGGTGTTGGAAAACCAACCAGACATTGTCATAGTAGACAAGGATCAGACAACAGCAATGATAATAGATGTGGCAGTGCCAAGTGACAGCAACATCAGGAAAAAAGATTATTAGAAGCTGGAGAAATACCAGGGTCTCAAAGGAAAACTGGAGATGTGGAAGGTGAAGGAAACAGTGATTCGAGAGGTGATAGGAGCACATAGAGCAGTGACCCCTATATATATACTGTATATATTGTACCCATAAATAAATATAATTATGAATGAAAAGATAAAAAGTTAAACAATAAAAGTACACATATTTGATATCACTGTGTCCTGAGCAGCCCAACCTATAAAACAAGGGTTAACTCCTTTAGCGAATACTATCAAAAAAAAGAAAAGAGGCAGAAACCGATGCTTTATTATAAAAAGTGGAATAAAAATGCTGAAATTGTAATCTTGTCCCACAAAAAGCAAGCAGCCATACAGCACCATCAGCAGAAAAAAAAAAAAGGTATAGCTCTCAGAATAAAACAATGCAAAAATAATATTTTTTTCTCTAAAACTGTTTTTATTGCGTAAAAGTAACAAAACATAGAAAAATATATAAATGGGGTATCGCTGTAATCATACTGACCTGGAGAATAAAGCTTTCTTAACAATTTTACCACACACGCAACGGTACTAAAATAAAGCCCAAAAAAAAATTCCATTGTTTTTTTGTTTATTCTGCCTCAAAAAATTGGAATACAAAGTGATCAAAAATGTCATGAGCTCGAAATTGGTATTAATAAAAGCTTCAACTTGTCCCACAAAAAGCAAGCCCTCATATGACTACGTCAGTAGAAATATGGAAAAATTATAGCTCTCAAAACATGGTGGTGCAAAGAACTAGATTTTGAAAACAAAAAAGCATATTTGTGACGCTAGTCACTTTACTCAGCCTAGTTGTAAGTCAGAGTGGTCAAGGAGTCCAATGTCAGTAGCCAAGAGGGTACATCATAAACAGAAGAAAGGGACAAAAGCAAAGTCAGGTAATGTTCCGAGTTCAGAGTACCGGAAGGATAACGAATCAGAGCTGAAACGGTTAAACAGGCTGATGGTCAGAATTAAGTCCAAGGTCAGGCAACAGATCAAGAATACTGAACTCAAGGCACAGGAAAGCACAAACCTCACAATCTGAATGTACGTCTGGCAGAGTTCTGGAAGACACAGCTCAGTTAATAAGCATGGCAATTAACTGGAATAATGAACACACAGAGACAGATAACGCCTCACAGTCTCAGATTGGATAGTTGAACTGTCAATCAACACATTGACAGCTCAGCCCATGCCCTGTACCAGATTGGATGGGAGAGCTGTCAATCAAAGTAAAGACAGCTTCAGCACACTCCTATACCAGATTGGAAGTTCGATCTGTTGGTAACTGCATCCCAAACACACTGAGGGTGGAACCGTGACAGTATTTTATTGTGTGACAGCAGCGAAACAAAAAAACACAATATAAATCTGGTATTGCACCAACTCGAAGAATAAATTTGTCTAATCACTTATAGGGCACAAGAAACGCATAAAAATAAAAATAAAACCAATTCTTCACCTGTTGCTGAATTTTTCATTCTGACTTTCAAAAATTGCAGTAAGGCTTGGCAAATATTTATACTGCGCTTTACGCTTAGTGCTTTCACTGGTGTTTCTGTGTAACTCTCTCTAATATGGGATTCAGAAGAAACCCCTGGCACGAGATTCCCTTTAGTGAGTCACTGTAAATGCCATCTGAACTGTGATCTGGCGGTGTCCTCTGAAGAAAAGGACATAGCTGAAAAGAGGACAGATGGGTTCAGAATAACACTAATCCTTCATTACAGTGAGTGCCTCCCTCTGGGGTTTCTTCTAAATTACATCACTCGAATATTTACAGGGAAACCTACGCAACCTGTATGTGCTCAGCTTAAAGCGCCGGATAAATGTGATCCAAAATGTTATGTAAAATGTTTCCAATCAAAGCTTCAACTTAATCTACAAAAAAGCGAGTCCCAACTTTCGTCTGTCATTTGTTAACAGAAATATATGGTGGCTTCCATGATACTGGTAGCACAAAGGCTCTGGAAAAGCCACATGGTCACAGAGTTGTTCTGTAGCCACTCCTTTGTTATTTTAGCTCTGTGCCTGGAGATATTGTATTGCACTCTGGAAGAGGATTTCATCCAAGATATATTCTGTACTTGGCCGCATTCATGTTTACTTCAATTGCAACCAGACCTCCTGTCTCTGCAGCTGAAAAACACCCCCATAGCATGATGCTGCCACAACCATATTTCACTGTTGGGATTGTATAGGGGAGGTGATGAGCAGTGCCTGGTTTTCTCCACACATACCGCTTAGAATTATCACCAAAAAGTTCTATTTTTGTCTCATCAGACCAGAGAATCTTATTTCTCAAAGTCTGGGAGTCATTCATGTGTTTTTTTAGCAAACTCTATGCGGGCTTTCATATGTCTTACACTGAGGAGAGGCTTCCGTTGGGCCACTCTGCCATAAAGGTCCAACTGGTGGAGGGCTGCAGTGAAAGTTAACTTTGTGGAACTTTCTCACATCTCCCTACTGCATCTGTGGATCTCAGCCACAGTGATGTTGGGTTCTTCTTTACCTCTCTCACCAAGGCTCTTCTCCCATGATTGCTCAGATTGGCTGGATGGACAAGTCTAGGAAGACTTCTGGTGGTCCCAAACTTCTTCCATTTAAAGATTATGGAGACCACTGTACTCTTAGGAACTTTGAGTACTGCAGAAATTCTTTTGTAACCTTGGCCAGATCTGTGCCTTGGCACAATTCTGTCTCTGAGCTCCCTGCCCAGTTCCTTTGACCTCATCATTTTCATTTGGTCTGACATGCACTGTGAGATGTGAGGTCTTATATTGACAGGTGTGTCCCTTTACAAATCAAGTCCTATCAGTTTAATTAAACACAGCTGGACTCCAGTGAAGGAGTAGAACCATCTCAAGGAGGATCACAAGGAAATGGACAGCATGTGACTTAAATATGAGTGTCTGAGCAAAGGGTCTGAATACTTATGAACATATATTTCAGTTTTTCTTTTTTAATAAATTTGCAAAAATTTCTACATTTCTGTTTTTTTTATCAGACAAGATGGGGTGCAGAGTATACATTATTGAGAAAAAAAATGAACTTTTTGCATTTACCAAATGGCTGCAATGAAACAAAGAGTGAAACATTTAAAGGGGTCTGAATACTTTCCGAACCAACTGTATACTATTTACAGTTTGCAAAGCACTTTTTCAGTGATATGTATACAGCAAAAGAGAAGCAGAAATAGTAACAAACCATCTCTGCTACCTCTCTTTTGAGTCTGGCTGGGTCTGACAGCCAGTCAGTCCCAGATTAGGCACATCCCCAGATTGGACTGCAGGTATCAACAATATTATGCACCGCTGGCCCTTGTATTTATGGATGCTGACCCTTTAATCTTTCTTCAAAGTCACTGTTTATATGATTTTGCATGCACAAAAGCAGTGTTCAGTATGCCACAGCAACATATACAGTGCTTGAATAAGTGACAGCATCAGGAGGATGTTTTTTGAAGGTTGAGTTAGTACTTTCTGCTATATTGCCCAGTGTTACTTGAAAGAGCTCCTGCAGACACCAGATAGGCTCTTTATTGCAGTTTTTCATCTGAAGATTCTTGGTTAGCTGCCAACATAGGGCTTTGTGATGTCTATACAACAGTTGGTATCTCCTATGTGATGTACACAACAGTCACAGTGTATCCTATCTTATGTAAATGCATCATCTTAGTGTTTTCTATATATTGTATACAGCACTATCAGTGTAACCTATTTGATGTATACAGCAGCCTTAGTGTATCCTATGTGATGTATATACAGTATATGTTAGGTATATGAAACAGCCTTAATGTATCCTATGTGATGCACAATATACTGTATACTGAAATGTCAATGTATCATATGTGATGTATATATAGCAGTCTTGCTGTCCTACTTCTTGTTTACAGCAGTCTCAGTGTCTCCTATGTGATATACAGGAGCTTCAGTGTCTCCTATGTGATGTATATTCATCAGCCTCATTGTATACTATCTGATGTATATATAACAGTCTGTTTATCCTATGTGATATAAACAACAATCTGCATATTCTATGTAATTCAAACACAGCAGTATAAATGTATCTTATGTGAAGTATTAACAGCAGTATCAGCATAACTTATTTTATATACAGAGACAACAGTCTCAGTGTTTCCTCTGTGAGGTATAAACAGTAGATTCATAATATCCTATGTGATGTATATAACAATGTCAATATATCCTATGTGATGTAGACAGCAGTATAAGTCTATCCTATCCTAAGTGTATTTTTAAGTTTCAAATACTTGTTTTAATTTGCTAGCCTAGATAACGTATACTCCAGAAATGAGCAAACTTGTCCAGAAAAAGTTTACCAATCTCAAAAAGGGATTTGTACAGAGGCAGTATAATGCTCTCATCATGTGTATCCAGACCTTTTTTACTGCACCCCATGATCCTGTTTGAATTTGCAGCTGCTGCCTAGCACTGGCTTCTCCAGGTAAGTTTATTATTAGCTAGAATCCCAAAGTCCTTCTCCATGTCAGATTTACCCAGTGGTTTCCCGTTCAGTGTGTAATGGTGATACTGATTCATTCTTCCAATGTTTACAGTATAAGGTCAGATAGAGGAAAAATGATCCAGCAGGACCAAATTGTTTAAACTTTTTGAAATTAAATTCCTTGAACTTCATAAGTGCAATTTTCTTTCACAAAGTAATACTAACAATATATGACACGATGAACCAGATGGTTTATCCGGCATTGTAAAAACTTTTGCACATTAGAAAACAGAGTCACACCACCTGAGCAACCAGATTCACTCTCACCCAGACTGAGTCCTTTCTCAAGTTGAGATCTTAAGCACAGATGCCATGAATATCTGTGACAGCAAATTGGGCAAGTGGCAAGAACTGGACCAGTTTGCTATGGGCATACTGTTATATCCCGTCTCCAGTGTGATGTCAGAGAGGATGCTCAGAATGGTCGGTGAATTTTTCACATCAAAGAAGTCCAGGTTGTCTGCTACAATTGAGAAAAACCTAATAATGTTTACAATGTATCAAGCATGGATGAGTGCAGATTCTTTAATGCACTGTGGACTGATGCCAGTGAAAAAAATGGCCGTAGCCTCTATCTGCCTAACTGTCTGTTGACTATCGTCTACAACATTTAGCTGTCACCAGTGCTTATGAACTACACTCTGCCAAGCATCTACTCCCAGTCCATCATGTCATCTATACTGTAAGACTCCTGCTCTCCAGGCTCCCATTCCTGGCTCTAAATTGTCAAGCATCTTCTTGCCTGCACCATTTTAACTACCACACTGGACCTGCCACAGCCACTGCACAGCCATTTTAGTCACACAACTCCTTGTTGCCCACTGTGTTATATAGTGCTAGGCAGTAATACTGATGGTGAGAACTGTACTCTCATGTTTTTGTATCCTCAACAAACAGCTGTCAAAATAGTGCAAATTTTTACAAAATGCTTAGTGACAACATGCCATAATGGCTTTATGTTCAAAACAGTAGTCTTGTTTTGACTACAGAGAAAAAGTTATAATATTTGTATCACTAATAAAAGGGATAATTTTTGGATATCTTTTGAAAAGCTATGTTTCTTCATTTAGAAAAATGTTTATTTCTTTATAGAAAAATATTCAGAATTGAGAGTCCTCAGTGGTTGATATCTTTTAACGGCTAACTGAAAAGCAACAAATTGAGTATTTCTTTATACTCACTAAACAGAAATAAATATTGCACACAAAAGTCTGTGTTTGCATTATAGAACTCAAATGTGTTCAATTAACTCCAAATGGAATTTAAAGTGTTCTTCACATATTTTCCAGACATTTTAAGGCATTTTAATAATGTAATTCCCTCAAAGCAATTTTGGGGGGAAAATTTTGGCAAAGAAGGGAAATTTGAATTTTAAAAGACCGCTTATCTCTAGTTATAGTTTCAATTACTTTTTCAAAGGTACATATCAAAATACTGAAAAATTATACCCTACAGCTTGCTGAGATTTATTCCCATATCATAATGGTCGTAGAGATCTTGCGCATAAATCTTTGTGAATGCAGCATTGGATTATTTTTGGAAGCCTATAACAGTTATAATTATACAATCAGACATAGCACATGTCTTATATTTCTAGTCAAAAAATTACATATTATTCTTTGGTCAAGACTGAGTTAAAGTCTGAATACATACATCATAGTAATTTTAGGTACATTATGTGCCTATGTAGAACATTAAATTAATGATATGGTATTTAAAATGTGTATTAAATTTTGAATTAATTACCAAAACACCTAACATATTATTTTGACAATATTGTTAAGTATGGCTAAGCTATTCACTTGTTTCCTATTGTGAACTAATTAACATAGAACAAAAAATTGTATTTACTAGTACTCCTAAGTGAAATAATTTTATTAATTTTCCACTCACTATGTCCACATAATTGTTTCTACACCATACTGAGAATACACACAGTTATAAAAGATCTTTTTTTAATTGGCTCAAACAATCATTAGTTCTAACCAACACTGGAAATGATTGCGCAATTCTGCTACATCTATAAATTCAGCAAGTGAGCTGAAAAATTTCTTCAAACAAGTATACAACAGCTTTTATTTCTGATAGAAAGCAAAAAATGTCACAGTAAAGTAAAAGCAGATTGTCGGAGAATGCAGAGATAATGTTATTACAATGAGACCATTTTCTTTGAACCTCACTTGAGTAGGATAATGTGCTGGTGGATTGTACATGGCAAACCCACAGGAAGTCCTTTGTGTTTAAGTTTTTAGAAAGATTTTATATCATTAGTCTTAAGAAAAATATATTGAAAATTTAGGTTTCCAAGCAGGACAAATTGAACCTTGCTCATACTTTTGACCAATTATTTATACTATACAATATATAATAATGCTCTTTAGAATGGATGATCAAACATATACATTTACTCAGTGTGTCTTTGGCTATAATACAGATTTTAGAATGTTTCTACTTTGGAGAAATTACAAAGATGCCAAACATAAAATCATATTGTGCTTTGGAATTTTGTAGAATAATATAAATGTATGTTGTATTTTTATCTTTTCAGTGTCCATTATAAGATTAGCTGCCACACAATAGGAATCCAGGTTTTACTTTTACATATTTCTATATTTTAGCTAATTTTAACCTATAAAAACAACATCTAAAAAATGAATGCATATATTATAAATAGAATACACACACATTTAAATAAAAATAGTTCTTTTGTATCATTGATAACTGGAAAACTGCTCATGAAGAAACATACATACAAAAAGTAAACTAATTTCACACAAAGTACACAGGATATGATAATGTAAAGAAAACAGAATAACAGTAAACAGAAAAGAGAGAAGAGCTAACCAGTGCACACTTTATATAATATATGCCACATTAAAACAATTAAAAACCAAGATGACCATTTACATTGCTTACTGATATAGCACCCTCTCATCATTAGGTGACAGTGCACCTATTCCTTTATTATGAAGAAAACAGAATAAATTAACTATGTGTATAACCTTAGGCACAGAAATTTGTATCAATTTATTTTTTTAAGAGTGCTTTATGTGTATTTATAGCAAACCAAATGGAACATATGTCGGTACCACGTTTAGCTACACTTTTCAAAATGGTTTCCCTGATCACTATGACCCTGAATCAATAAATACTCTATTTTTCATGCAGGTTTTGATGAGTGGCATGATGAAGTGAGAGGCGCCTGATTCATTCCATAGGGTATGTGGGACCGGGGTGAGATTTGTGGTTAATAAACATCAACTCTTGGTATAAATTTGATGAATGGGGTGGAAAGGCCTTGCCATGCACCTGTGCCACCCTAATTATGTTGCCTTTGTTTGTATTGGGCAAAAATGGGTTAAAATGTCAAAAGTTGAAACATGTTTTCATATCTTTGCATTTCACAAAAAATTGCACATTTTTACAGCAGTTTTATAACAGTTTTCTGACATAAAAGCATTGATAAATAAAGGCCTATGTTTTTCAAAATATCTGTGACTATACTGAAGTATTCAGTAATAAATAGATAACAGTTCAGCATACAATTATCCTGAAAATCAAGCATGTTTCTACACTGCTCAAAAAAATAAAGGGAACACTCAAACAACACATCCTAATGAATGAAATATTCTCATTGAATACTTTGTTCTCTCCAAAGTTGAATGGGCTGACAAAATAGCACAAAAATCATCAGTGGAAACCAAATTTATTAACCAATGAAGGCCTGGAATTGGAGTTACACACAAAATTAAACTGGCATGTAATGTCCTTAAAACAAGTCAAAATGATGCTCAGTAGTTTGTGTGGCCTCCATGTGCCTGCATGACCTCACTGTGCCTGTATGACCTCCCTACAATGCCTGGGCATGCTCCTGATGAGGCGGCGGATGGTCTCCTGTAGGATCTCCTCCCTGACTTGGACTAAAGCATCCGCCAACTCCTGGACAGTCTGTGGTGCAATGTGACATTGGTGGATGGAGCAATACATGATGTCCCAGATGTGCTCAATCAGATTCAGGACTGGGGAATGGGTGGGCTAGTCCATAGCTTCAATGCCTTCATCATGCAGGAACTGCTGACACACTCCAGCCACATGAGGTTTGGCATTGTCCTGCATTAGGAGCAACACAAGGCCAACCGCACTAGCATATGGTCTGACAAGTGGTCTTAGGATCTCATCTCGGTACCTAATGGCAGTCATGCTACCTCTGATGAGCACATGGATAGCTGTGCAGCCCTCCAAAGAAATGCCACCCCACACCATTACTGACCCACTGCCAAACCGATCATGCTGAAGGATGTTGCAGGCAGCAGATCACTCTCCACGGCGTCTCCAGACTCTGTCACATTTTTCACATGTGCTCAGTGTGAAATTGCTTTCATCTGTGAAGAACACAGGGCGCAAGTGGCGAATTTGCTAATGCTGGTGTTCTGTGGCAAATGCCAAGCATCCTGCTCGGTGTTGGGCTGTAAGCACAACCCCCATCTGTGGATGTCGGGCACTCTGACCATCCTCATGGAGTCGGCTTCTAGCCGTTTGTGCATACACATGCACATTTGTGGTCTGCTGGAGGTCATTTTGCAGGGCTCTGACAGTGCTCCTCCTGTTCCTCCTTGCACAAAGGCGGAAGTAGCGGTCCTGCTGCTGAGTTGTTGCCCTCCTACGGCCCCTTCCACATCTCCTGGTGTTCTGGCCTGTCTCCAGGTAGCACTTCCAGCCTCTGGACACTATGCTGACAGACACAGCAAACCTTCTTGCCACAGCTCACATTGATGTGCCATCCTGGATGAGCTGCACTACCTGAGCCACTTGTGTGGGTTGTAGAGTCCGTTTCATGTTACCACGAGTGTGAAAGCACAACCAACATATTCAAAAGTGACCAAAACATCAGCCATAAAACATTGGTACTGACATGTGGTCTGTGGTCCCCACCTGCAGAACCACTCCTTTATATTGTGTGTCTTGATAATTGCCAATAATTTCCATCTGTTGTCTATTCCATTTGCAAAACAGCATGTGAAATTGATTGTCAATCAGTGTTGCTCCCTATGTGGACAGTGTGATTTCACAGAAGTTTGATTTATTTGGAGTTATATTCTGTTGTTTAAGAGTTCCCTTTATTTTTTGAGCAGTGTATATACAACATGAGAGTTATTTGCTGTATACACCAAACATATATAACTGTCATTTTCAATATATTCTTAACAGTGAGGCGTGACTCAAAAATTCCAATCATATAAGCAAAGGAGACAGATTTTGGTTCATCTCAAGAACAATGTTGACAATAAAGAAAAGTAAATTTGTCAGAAGTAAGCTGAATTTGCCTCAATTTTACAAAAGTTTGGATTAATCTAAATCCAAATTTTTTTTTGTAATTCACTTAGTGCAAGCTCAGCAAAATGGTGGCCAGCAATCCGCCCTTATGCTTATTGCACAGAGACAGGAAAGATAAGTATAATATTCACGTTTCTGTATATCCTATCCACTACTACAGCAGTCTACTATCTGGTACTCCTCTCCATCTGGCTCCATTTATATTCTTTGCTTCAATGCGCACCATTCTCTTTTGCTATCTTCACTTGTCTCTGAGACTTTGGTGCCGAAGAAGCACCAGACATCAATATACACAATATAGATGAGCAAATGAATGCAAAAGAAATTTAATTTATTTAGTCTTTTTGGGAATTCTCTGAACCTACTTTATTTGAATATTTTGCAATTTTATTTGTCAAATCCTTAACCACTCTCCACAAACCGCTGTACATATACCACGATTGGTGCTATAATTGATAACACAGTTGTATTGTGCCGATAGTTCCCATGGTGACCCCAGGCTGAAAGGTGACTGCAAGTTACCCAGGGACAATGGACTGTAAGTTACACTGACACTCCTACATCCTGCCTGTGATGCACTATTCTAAAG
>VIAB01007209.1:0-10565 GCA_009801035.1 Oophaga pumilio | reverse complement strand
TATTTACCTGTCACCGGACTGGTCCACCGCTGCACTGCTCCCTCATCTGGGTCCTCGGCAGTGAATGATCAGCAGGGAGCACGGTGCGCACTAAAGACATCATCGCGCCCTCTGCCTGAAAATTCACAGCCAGAGGAGTCAGATGAGGGAGCAGCGCAGCGGTGGTACGGGGACAGGTAAATATCGCTATACTCACCCCTCCGCTGGCGCGTCTCTGCAGCCTCTCCTCTTCTACCGGCGGTCTCCGAAACTCTTCCTTCCTACAGCGGTCACGTGGTACCGCTCATTAAAGTCATGAATATGTGCATATTCATGACTTTAATGAGTGGTACCATGTGACTGCTGCAGGAAGGAGCCAGAGATCATGGGAGAAGCAGGGGGGCTGCAGAGACGCAGCGGCTTAGGGGTGAGTATGATTCAACACCCCCGCCGACCCCATATATGACTCGCTTATAAGCTGAGAGGGGGACTTTCAGCCCTAAAAAATGGGCTGAAAATCTCAGCTTATACACGAGTATATACGGTATATAGTGCTTAGGGATGATCGAGTAGTGAGATATTCAGACTCGCTATACTCGTAACGAGTAGGTCCTAATACTTGGGTTTTCCTTACGAGTAGTGAGTCCAATGCAAGTTAATGTGAAATGCGAGTAATGGGTGCATGATTTTTTAAATGCAGGTGGTAATCAGGAGGAGAAAGAGTGTGTTAGGGTACGAGTTCCCGCTGCTGCACAAGGAGAGTCTCGAACCAGTCCCACTGCAGTCCCCCATTGGTCTCCAGCCGCAGTGGAGCCTGCTCAGCAGAGACGTCGGTCCCAGCGTCTTGCCCATTCCAGTACTGTGCAGAGACTTACTGATGTCTCTCCTGGATCTGCTATTATAGCCAGTGCTGGAGCAGACGTCTTTGGGACGAAGTCCTGCGTTTCCCCTTCTGAGCATGCCCAGGGTAAGATCTCTCATTGGAGATCAGGGGTCACATGTTCAGGTACTGCAGCAGCTCCTATTGGTCCGCCAGGAAGGTCCTGAAACTGCATGTGTTTTGGAACAGTTTCTCATTGGTCCTTGTTTCTGGCAGGTCCTGTAGCTGTTGTTATAAAAGGGTGGCATCGCTGGGCCACCATGCGCTAATATCAACCATTATATGCTTTGCGCCAGTGTGGTCATGCGTGTGTGTGGTTAGGGCCCGGCTGAAATAAGCCCCTAGAATACCGACTTAATCGGTGAGGAGTTTGGTATGCTAGCTGGTCAGGGTCGGTGTCCTAGATGCCCTAGATTACCGGCATAACCGGTGAGGAGTTTGATTGCCGTATTCAGGGTCTGGCGTTCAGACGCCATAGATTGCGGGTGACTCCCGCGAGGACATTAGCGCATGATCACGTTCTATGTTCGCTTAGCACTTAACTGTGTACCTGGGTGCCTGACAGGACACAGAACTTTTTCTCAGCGGCTCTGTGACGTAACAGGGTTCGCTTTCAACGCTAGACAGCGCCCTAGCGTGTTTATTTTGCGACTCAGTTGTGTTCAGTGAGTTTGCACACATCGCCATATAGTGCTGCGGCACTCCTTCTAGCGGCTCTGTGAAATAACAGAGTTCGCACATATTGCCACAGTGCATTGCGGTGTTTATTTTGGCAACTCTGCGGGATAACAGAGTTTGCGTCTTGCGCCATTTTACTAGCAGCAGGTTCCGCCTGCACGGTGGACCCCGGGCTGCGAACGCACCTATCTACCTCATATATTTGGTGCATTCCGCAGACCCTAACAGAGTGTGTGGACGGAGAATGTGTGTGGGCAGAGACAATGTGTGTGCGGAGAACATGTGCGTGACTGTATGCGGGTTCTGTGTGTATCTATATGTGTGTCTGTGGGGCTGTTTGTGTGTGTGCGTGAGTCTGTGTGTAGGCAGGCATCATCCTATAGGACTACTAGTCTGCTACAGTGACAGCATTAGCGGATGATGGGACAGTGATAGTCCCATCATCCGGCTAAAGTGTTGAATAGTAAAAAAATAAACACATATGTACACATACTCACCATTTACGGCTAATCCCGACACCCTCGATCACCTGGAGAAAAAAAATAATAAAGAAACAATATATCCATGTTCCGACATAGTCCATATAATAACAATTGTCCCCCGTGGAGAGCTGTCACATCAGCAGATGTGACCGCTCTCGCTCTCCAGGTGCTCCAGTGTTCAGTGACCAGAGATAATTCTACTGCTGTGGATCACTCCACCACTGAGGTTCTCTCACTTTACAGCACCATTGCTGCGTGAGAAATTTCTCATGCAGCAATGGTGCCATAAAGTGAGAGCATGAACTTGGATGACCTCGGCGGCAGAGTGATCCACAGCGATCACGCAGCAATGGTGCCATAAAGTGAGAGCTCCTCAGCGGCGGAGTGATCCACAATGGGAGCGTTTTCTCCGGTCACTGTTCACCGGAGCCCCTGGAAAGTGGTCAGACAGCTCTCCACGGGAGATTGTCATGGGACAATCATTATTTTATGGACTACGTCGGAACACAGAGTATATTGTTTCTTTTTTTTTTTTTTTCCAGGTGATCGAGGGCGTTGAGTATTAGCTGAATATGGTGAGTATGTGTACTGTATTTGTGTATGTGGTTTTTTCTTCACTATTCAACACATTTGCTGGATGATGGGACTACTAGTGTCCCATCATCCGCTAATGCTGTCACTGTAGCAGACATAGCCGAACGGGACTTCTAGTCCCATCGGACGATGCCTGCCTACACATAGACCCACACATTCTCCGCATTCACATAGTCTTTAGAGCCTATGAGTAGAGATGAGCGACTTTGCCTTTTTTCGGGTCGAGTCAGGTTTCGTGAAACCCAACTTTCACAAAAGTCAAGTTGAATGAAGTCGGCCGACTAACGGAAATCCGACCCCAATGCAAGTCAATGGGGAATAAAAGTCGGCAGGGAGTGGAGGACAGTAAACACACCTACAGTGCCCATTTCAATGCCAACTACATAAATTCTTATTACTTAAGCTTGGCAACCTTAATTAATTTTATAATAATAGTAACGCAATGAAAACTGGGGGTTATTTGGCTAAAGTTGTGGGGGGGGCAGTGCTCGCTCCCAGTTTTCGTGGGCCCCAGGCCAAAGAGTCTCAGTGGGCCCCTTTAACACATACCACAATTCATGATGCTCCGATACGTCAGAGAAATATAAGTATAGTCCAATGCCAAATACTTCACTTCTTACATTACATGACTGATATCTATTTTAAATTCTACAATAGCTCAAAAAATGGACAGTATAGTCCTCCATACAGTATTATGGGCACCACATAGTGTGCCATACAGCTCTGCTACTCCACCAAATTAATTGCCTCCTTTTCACAGGCAGGCAGCCTACTAATCAAATCTTATGCTCCACACAAGCAATTTCTACAGCATCACTGGCAGGCAGGCAGCCTAGGAAGCAGCATTGCTGCACACAGCAAAATCCTCCCCTCTCGCTGCACAGTCACTGTACAGCTAATCGCTATCAGCAGAAAGTAATTTTTTTAGGCCCTGCCTAACGCTCTCCCTGCTCAGACGCACCACCAGCAACCTTCCCCTACACTGAGTTCGGCAGATGTAAAATGGCGGTCGGCGCTGAGGGATTTTCTATGCACTGTGACGCCACTGAAAGCAAGCCAATCACTGCAATGCCCTTCTCTAAGATGGTGCTGGCCGCTGGCTATGTTATCCCGTTGCCCACAGCCTGCGTCATTGCTCATTGGCCGAGAAAAGGCGCTTAAAGTGTAGGGGAAAACCGACTCCAGCAAAATGGTCGCCGAACACGTGACCGAACTCATTCCATGGTCGGGTTTCATTTAATGAAACATGACTTTGGAGAAAATCTGCGATTTTTGAAAATAAACGACCCGTTTCGCTCAACTCTACCTATGAGTCATAGGCTATGACTGACCTATAACGCTGTGCGGTCAGCCAATCACAGTAATGCCACAACCAACAAGGTTGTGGCATTACTGTGATTGGCTAACATGCTGGGCGGGAGATCCGAATATTGCGAGGTGAGTAGTGAAATACTCACTATGTTTCAAGTACCGTGAGTACCGCATAACTTGCCGAGTACCGAATACTTGTGAGTATACTCGTTCATCCCTATCAGCGCTATGTTGGTTGTGGTAGCGACAATTCTTATGTACGAACATCTCTGATGTCATATTTATTTTCCACATTGCTGGAGAACCAATCTATTGCAGTGTGCAGGCTTTGTTGTTGAAAAATAAGCTTTGTACATCCTGGCACAAATCAGCCATAAACTATTTCACTCCAACTGCATCTAAAACGACATAACCTGCTCATGAAGGTAAAGCGAACTGACTAGCAAAGATAGCAACGCTCAACCTATCCTTCATCTTCACATCTTTCAGATAGCCAAACAGGATACATAAAAACTGCCACTGCCTTGTTGTGGTCATCATACCCATCATTCCCTACTGCTTTCTGCACTTTTCCTGGTATCTCTCCGTTTAGTCTTCAGTTATCTTTTTGTGCAACACTTTGCGTGTAAATTGAACTCCTACATGTTCAAGTTCACCACAATTGATTCTGAACTAACTGGATTTTATTGGTATTTAAAAGAGAATCACGTACACACTGCTATAGGAAATAGGTAGCTTTCATTATTTACTGATTGAAGCCATCTTTGTTTTGCACTGTCTTGTGGCAGAGAGACCATTGGCTTATCCTTGGAATTGATATTTGTGCTGCAAGATGCACTCTACTATCGACAGCAGTAGTTACATCAAGCAACTTAACTCGTATTTTATGCCTCATTGACTCATTGACTCATTGTTTTGCGTGAAGGCAAAGCACGACAAACAGCGGACTCATTGCAATACCTCCACCTCAGGTTATGCTTATGCCTTTCCACCACATTCTCTTCATAGGGGATATCCCTGTCCCCACCAGCAATAAGGTATAATATTGTTCTAAATGTCACACAGGATGACTCCTAGTCAGAAAAAAACGGCAACTTGGCAAGAGACAATGCAATAACCATAGTGGTTGCCATGCAATTAAGCAGTGTAACATATGCCTGCTGAATGGCAAATACCCTCATTTTTATCATGCAACTTTTTTTGTATAAAAATATGCCGCACACTGGAACAAGGTAGTGCTCATTGTCAGAAGAGTGTGTGAGCACATCAACCATGACAGGATTTTCAGCCACAGAGCAGTTCTTACTGAGACACAGGCTGATTAGCAATATTTCAATGTGATGGAATTCACAACTGCAAATGTTGCATTTTCTGTAAGAGAAACACCAGGCAGTAAAGTCACAGATAACATTATGTAGCATAGAAACTGGAAATTGTTTTACTTGTAAATTCACCAGTGATAGATGCGGAGTAGTGATGAGCGAGAGTGCTTGCCACTGCTCAATGCTCAATTGAGCATTGGAGTGCACGGGCACTCCTGGTACTCAATCGAGTACACCGTCAGAGTAGGACAATCTGAGAAGCTCTTTATATTTCCATTTATTGACTCTGGCCTTGCACATTTCAAGAGGGACATGAGGAGCTTGTGTGTAGTAATGACCAAAAATGTGAGCAGCCACGGTCAGTAGTAGATGATGGTGCAGAACAGCAATTAGTGTCTTAAGAGATAGATGATTATGAGATACAGTTGCCAACAAGTCATGTTAAGTTAACATGTTAGGAGGACCAGAGAGTGGAAGTAGAAGGTGAGATGGTGGATGAAGAAGTCACTTACCCAATCTGGTAATGCACCATACAGAGCGAGGCCAGCAGTGCAAAGTGGGAGCGATCAGCAGCATTATAACAGGCAGAGGTAGTTGGGTGGCCAGAGGGAGAAGACGGACAACTGTTCTTCAGAGCATCCACATGTGGCAAGTTTGCAGGTCAAAGGATAAGTATTCCACTGTCTGGCACTTTTTAAAGAAAGTACGGACGATAAACGAATGATCAATTGCAAATTGTGCCATACCAAGAGATCAGCAAAGGCCTGACTACTACCAACCTGACCACCACCACCCGCATGGTCAGGCACATGTTATCAGAGCACCCAACTAGGTGGGAAGAATACCTGGGACCAAAATAAGTGTCTTCAGGTGACACCACTGTCTCTTCCCCTCTGCTACTCGCTGGGCAATACCCTGACCATGTTGCAGGTGCAAATGCCTTTCACTCTGCATCTGTTGTTGCACATTCACAAGCACCATAAGCAACCACGTCCAATTTCTTGTGCAAGCACATCATTCAACAATCCCTACCCAAGGCCTTGGAATGCAAAAGAAAATACCAAGCCACTCATTTGCCCAAACATTAAACAGGTACATTTCCAGACTGCTTGAACTGGAAATTTTGCCATTTAGGCTTATGGACACTGAAGCTTTCGGCAACCTCATGGCAGCAGCCATGTCTCAGTACATGGTTCCCAGTTGTCACTATTTTTCACTGTGTGCCGTTTCCACCTTACAATAGCATGTGTTCCATAACATCACCTGTGCCCTCACCAGTGCAGTTACGGGGAACATCCACATAATGACTGACACGTGGACAAGTGCTTGTAGACTGGGATGCTACATTTTCCTGATCATTTGGTGAACCTAGTGGAGGCAAGGACCGGGTCAGACCATATAACTACAGTAACGCCGGGAATTGAAGAACCTAATTTCTTAAGGATTTCCTCCACCTCCTGCACCAGTTCCTGCACCCAATACTCCTCCTCATTCTACACCTCTGAATTGTCATCCATATAAGCTGGAGGAACTGCAGCACTGTCTCAGTCAAGCAGCAACAAGCTCCGCTGAAACTAATTTGTTTAGGTAATAAAACGCACATCACCACAGAGTTGTTGAACGTTATACTCTGACAAATGAAATCTGTGGCTGTCTCTGCTGAACCACCAATCAGGCATTGTCATCAGTATAATGGCCATAATCTGGTGGCGGCTTCAAAGCTTGGCAAGGTCGCATATGTAACAAGCCTGGCCCATGTGCTCAACTTTGTCATTCAGCGTTTTCTAAAAACTTACCCAGATTTGCCTGAACTACTTGTGAAAATTCACCGCATGTGAGCCTCTTTCCTCAAGTCAGCTACAGATGCTTCCAGTCTGGCACTGCTGCAGAAGCGCTTGCAATTGCCATCTCACTGACTGATGTGCAACTTGGCCACACGCTGGAACTCCACATTATATATATTGGCAAGGCTTTGTAAGCAGCAAGTGGCAGTAGAGGAATATCAGCTCCAACCTGCCCGTCGATATTCTGGTCAGCCTTCGCACATAAAACCTGATGAGTGGGCATGGATGTCTGACATCTGTGAGGCTCTCCAAAACTTTGAAGAATCAACCAAGATAGCTAGTGGCTTTGATGCCATAATCAGCATAACCAGCCCACTTTTGTGTCTACTCAAATGCTCGCTGATCATAAATAAAAAGGAACCTTTGCATGTGAACCAGGTGGAGCTGGAGCACGAAAGTACACAGAGCAATACTATTCAGCCCAGCCTCATCTCATCTTCTCAGTGTGAATTGAGTGATAATGAGGAGGGGGAGGCTGAAGAGGAGGAGGAAAAGGAGATGGTTGCTTGCGCTACAAGCTTCATCCAGTCTATTCAGTGTGGATGAGGTGAAGATAAGGAGGAGGTCAGGGAGGAGGAGTTAGCAAGTCATACTCCTTGTGAGGACAGGAAAGTCTGGACTGTTGAGAGTCTGGCTCACATGGCTGGCTTAAAGTCCTGCTGTCTTTCTTATGACCCTCGCGTTATACACATTTTGGGCAAAACTGTTTACTGGTAGTTCACCCTTCTCGACCTATGCAACAAGGAGAACTTTTCAACTTCTTGCAGCCAAGAAGGCTAGTAAAATGGTGCAATCCCAGAGGCTGAAGTAGAACAATTATTAAAAAAATTTACAACTGATAATGCTGGCGACAGAGGTCATGGATCCTTGGGCAACCAAGAAGAAGACACGAGGGAGAAACACACCAGGTCCAACAGAAGCAGGGGAACACTATAAAAGGACTGGGACAATTACATTAGATACTCCCAGTGCCCTGATGTGCAGGGTAGTCCGACAAGTAAGTAAAATTTTTTCAAGATGGTGAAGGACTACCTCTGTGCAGTACAACTGTTGGGTATCCAAGCTTGACAATTGGCATGAATTGTCCAGCTACGCATTTGAGGTCCTGGCTTGCCCTGCCACTAGCATTTTGTCAGAGCAGGCTTTTAGTGCTGCCAGGGGCATAATAGCTAATAGGCTTATCCATCTGTCAACTGAAAATGCTGACAGGCTGACCCTTATCAAAATGAACAAGGCCTGAATTGGCCCAGACTTCTCAACCCCACTGGATGACAGCTGCAGAACATAAAGCCAATTCAAATGTTCATTTTTTCTTCTGTTGCATTCCCATGCACCCCTTCCCACCCAAAAAAAGAGTACATGGCTCATGGTTTCTTTTTTTCTTGTCCTCTTCCTCCTCCACCATATCAACAGGGCCATTAGGTGACTCTCATTTAAACATTTATTGGGTCATCAGGCAGCCTTCACTCAAAATCTTTAGGCTATGGGCGCATGTTGCATATTTGCTTGCAGAAATTTCTGCAAGGTTTCTGCATTTCTTGGCAGCAAAAACGCAGTGTAAAAATATGCTGCATTTTTTATGCGTTTTTGCATGCGTTTTTTGCATGCATTTTTTTCCTGTCCATTCAATGGGTTAAAATCGCAGGCAAAAACGCAAAAAGAATCTACATGCTGCAGAAAAAACGCACTGCAAATACGGACTGAAATTTACATGGACTGAAATTTACTGATAATTTGCACAACACTTCAGGATTGTCATTGAATTACCTTGCATAAGTATTCCATTGCGTTTTCAGACCATTTACATACTGAAAAAAACGCATCAAATACGCAAAGTGCACACATAAATTATAGGGTCATCAGGCAACCTCACTTAAAATCTTTGTAGGGTCAATAGGAGGTCTCACTCAAAAACTTTGTATGGTCATCAGGTGGCCCTCAATCAAGATGAACAAGGCCTGGATTGGCCCAAAATTCTCAAACCCACCAAATTTCAGCAGTGGAACATAAAGCCAATTCAAATGTTGGGTCATCAGGTGGCCCTCACTCAAAATCTTTATATCATCAACAGGCATCCCTCACTCAAAATCTTTATAGGGTCATCAGGCAGCCCTCATCACAAAATCTTTATATGAACAAAAGGCAACCCTCAGTTAAAAACTGGGTCATTAGGTGGCTCTCACTTAATCTTCTCAACCACATCGGATGACAGCAACGGAACATAAAGAAAATTCAAATGTATGCTTATCAGGTGGCCCTCACTCAAAATCTTTATATAGGGTCATAATGCAGCCCTCACTCTAAACTTTTACAAGGTCATTCTGCAATACTCTTAAAATTTACAAGGCCTGGATTAGCGCAGACTTCTTAATCCCACAAGTTGACCGCAGCGTAGCATAAAGCCAATTCAAATGAAGGATTATCGTGTGGCACTCATTCCAAATTTTTATCGGGTCATTATAGCCACTCCAAATTTTTAAAAGGTTATTATGCGTCACTCTATCCATGGTTTTTGTAGGTCATGATAGTTACTCTCCCAATTTTTAGAAACCTATTTTATGTCACTATCCAAACCTTTAGAAGGTCATTATACTTCACTCTCTCCAAATATTTAGATAATCATTATATTGACTATCTTCAAATTTTTGGAGGTTCATTATAGTCACTATCTCCAAATTTTTAGAAGGTCATTACGTGTCACTCTCTCCAAATATTTAGGTCATTATGCATCACTCTATCACCATTTTAGAGGGTCAATATAGTCATTGTCTCCAAATTTTTAAAGGGTTATCATGAGTCACTCTCTTAAAATTTTTAGAGAGTCATCATGTGGCATTCACTAAAAATTTTTAGAGGGTCATCATTTGGCACTTGATCAAAATTTGTGTTTTCCAAGATGTATTGCAGTCCCTCCTTCTAATGTTTAGCATTGCTTGCATTTAGTGCATAAGCTTTATGAGTCAATTTTTAACAAAATGTATGTGAGGCTCTCTTTATGTCTAATAAAGGGTGTATCAAAGTCCCTCTTCTATTTTTGGCAGTTCTTGCATTGTCTGCATAGGCTTTGTGAGATTCATAGTCCCTCCTTCATAAATTAAACAGGATGTGTCTGACCATGTCACATAGACCACATGTCCAGATAAGGTAGTAAAATGTTAAAGTTACATTTACCGGTGACTATCGGTGGGTGTAATTTTATTTCCCCCTGTACTATGTCATCTACTGTAGTCAAAGGTGACGGGAAAATCTAGTGAGAGATGGGGTAAAGGAGAAGTTTTTTTTTTCTATTTTTAACCCCTTAACGACCAAGCCATTTTGAAGGTTAATGACCAGGCCAATTTTTACATTTCTGACCACTGTCACTTTATGTGCTTATAACTCTTGAATGCTTCAACGGATCTTGGCGATTCTGAGATTGTTTTCCCGTGACATATTGCACTTTATGATAGTGGTAAAATTTCTTCGATATAACTTG
>VIAB01007208.1:93422-104541 GCA_009801035.1 Oophaga pumilio | reverse complement strand
TGTTTACTGTCCTCCACTCCCTGCCGACTTTGATTCCCCATTGAATTGCATTGGGTTTCGTATTTCAGTCGGACCTCCGACTTTTTCCGATAGTCGTCCAATTTCGTTCGACTGGACTTTTGTGAAAGTCGGCTTTTCCGAATCCTGGCTCGACTCTCCCGGAGGCAATGTCGCTCATCTCTACTCAAGACCACTACATGAGTGGTCGTAACCATAGTTACTTAAGCTAGTACAATACCCTGTACATGGGATAAGCAACATAGCTTATCAGAACAACTATACTACGTTTCTAATTGGAGATATTTGCTAATATTATTATTACATCTACTACATATTGGGATAGGATCTTAGAGATGGAAATAAATACCCCTTTAACTCGTTAGACAGTTTGCGCTTCAGTAGCTTCTATCAATTAGTCTCAGGTGCCCATGACCTTGTGGCTCCTCCAACAGTTGTTCTATGAACTTCTCAAGGTAGGCACTAACAGCTACATGTGGTGAACATCTCACATGCCCTGACATTGTAGAGATAACCTGGCTTATTGATCTAGCTATCACAATTTGGCCCTTGTAAACGTCACTCAAATGTGTATGCTTGTCCATTTTTCTCGCTTCAATCATATCAAATGTAAGAGATGATAGTCCCTTTCCTGTCTAATATATCCCATTTCCTGACAGGTGGTATTATCACAAGATAATCCATATTATTCCCTTCACCTGTCAGTGGTTTAATGTTATGACTCATTGATGTACAGTACATTGAGATTGATTCTTATATGAATACAGCCGAGAACTAGGAACTAAAATGACTATTTGCACTTTGGCATTAGGGGCAGAAACATATTGAAAAAAAATTTTTTTTTTCTTTGCATATTTAAAGCTAAAAAAAGAATGTTCAGTGAAAAACCTAGCTATAAAACTAGCCATATTTACTTGGCACTTTGTGTGTGCTTTGCTGCGAGCACCAAATTGGGGTAAAAACATGGTGGGCAAATATAGGTTAGTATCTTCATTTTACTTTTACTTTTTCTTGCAAAAAAAGAAAATACTTTATGACATTGTAGAATTTTGCAAATTAAGTGAAAAATGGTCAAATTGGAACTACTTACAAATCACATGTCGTACGCTGCCTTATGATTTACTTCCAGATGGATTATACAGTACAGCAGCGTGCATGACTGAACCAGAATACATTTATTTAAAACGTGCGCTGAATACTCCTAACCTACTAAATACTCACTTGGGAGAGTTTGATTTATTAATTATTTATGCTTTGCATCTTGATGCTTGATTATGCTTTTTATCCACTCAGACATTTTAGTCTTGATATCATGTTTCAATCTGTTCGGCTGTTTACCTTTTCCTTCTCTTTTTTCAGCTCCTTGCTCATACCCGCATATGATGGCCTCAGCTTGCCAGGAGTCAGGAAACCACTTTTTCTTGGGGAGACCAAAAGACAAGAAAGGCAGTCATCGAATCAAGCCCAAGGCCCTAAAAAATCTCTCGAAAGAGAGGCCCAACTCCCTGGTGGACCTGAAAACTTACAAAGACACAAAGATTTTAGTGGCTAAATTCCTGGAACATTCCAACTGTCACCTGTCTCCAGAAGTACAGCATGTGGTAAATAGTATTAAGTCTGTTATTAAATCAGATGAGCGGCACATGGAGGAAGCCATCTTTAGTGCCAACATTATAGACCAGGTAAACTAATATAGCAAAGCTAGTAATACTAACATAAAGACTGATAAACTATACCTGAACGAAAGAGAAATCAGTGAGTGGTCTTCAGAACCAAGACAGTTATTGATGTCATCCATTCACAAAAAACAACCTGTGATTTTCTAGATTATACATAGAGCGTTAGAGTTTGGGCCAACTTCATAGAATAGTAGTGCAGATCAGTAGTTTTCAATGAGCTTGGTCAATCAACGTAACATTTGGATAATATGGTATAATTTTATTACTATGGAGGGCTGGTATATGGAGGCTTCAATAATATTAATTTGGCTTTTAGATGTAATTTTTCATTTTGGAGCCCTTTCTAAAACTGTAATGAATATTTATTTGACTCTGTAGTTTGCTAAGCAGCTGCCCATGCTCTTGTGGCATACTAAATTTGTCACATGCTTGATACTTACAGCATGGCTCTTCTAGTTTTAGGCTAGGGTCATATGACCGTTTTTCTTTCATCCGAGAAAATCTGTTCAATTATGCTAATCACACTCTAAGTACACTCTGATCAGAGTGTGATCAGAGTGTCAACCAATTTTCTTCGATGATCAGAATAATAATAAAATAATTCTCCATCTTCATTCAAGTGCAGTCCGATTTCTACCACAATGGCCGGGTGTGATCCAAATCAGATGCAACTCCTGCATGATGCATTTTTTTTCCTTGCACCAAGTTGATCCAAGGAAAAAAATCAAATATGTGCACAGCCCTATGGAATAAAATAGGATCGAGTGCTATCCATCAAGATGACAGATTGCACTTGTCCAATTTTTACAGTTGTGTGCATCTTTGATGATCTATCCTAAGTATATAATCGATATCAATTTAATGGTGGGACTGACACCTGGCACCCCCATGAACAGCTGATCTTGCTTCTCTCAGTGGCCAGATGTTAACAGTTAGGCCTCTTTCACACTTCAGTCGTGCGACGCCAGTCAAAATCCGCCAAAGTGTGAAAAAAGCGGATCCGCCATTTTTTCTTGGCGGATCCGCTTTTTTCCCATTGACTTGCATTAGTGGCGGATTTTGACAGATGGTCATCCGTTAGGTCCGTTTTTTGACAGATCCGCCAAAAAATGTGGCATCCGCCGTTTTTGAAAAACGTCCAATGCAATGTTTTTTCTGTCCGCCAAAAAGGCGGACTATGGCAGATCCGCCGCATTCGCCATTTTGTATAATGGCCGCCTATGGATGGCGGATCCGCTGCCATCCGTCTTTGACGGAATCCGCCAGCCGATCCGCCTCTGCCATAGAAAACAATACAAATTGCTGACAACACTGTCTCTCTCTCTCTCCTCTGTGTCAGTCATGTGTACCTGCATTTTCCGGGTTATATTCCGGGTTGAAAAGTTCATAGCGGATCCGTCAAAAAACGGATCCGTTTGCATCCGTTTTTCACCTTTTTTGGCGGATCCGCTATTTTCACACTTTGGCGGATTTTAACTGACGCCAAAAGACTGAAGTGTGAAAGAGGCCTTACAGAACTGAGCCGTACTGAATTGTCAACTGTGTAATGGCTGCTGCTGGGTGATGCTGATCGGCCCCTGTTTGAATGAATAGGATCTGCAGTCCCTGGCAGTGGCCACTTCACAGTTGACAGATATGTGTTTTTCAGTTCTGTAACTTCTTGCATCTGACAACTGCCGTCATGGACAACAGCTGATCAGTGGGCATGTAGGGTGTTTCTCTGATATTGATGTCTTCTTCTCAGGATCGTCCTTCAATATAAAAGTACTGTCGTAACCCTTTTAGGTCCTCATACACATTACATAAAAGTAAGCCAAACACATTCATTTCAGCTGGATTGACTGAAGATCTATTGTTTATGGGGGGTCTTCTTATTCTCCCTTGACAGGTGATTTTGGAGGAAATGCAAATCAGGAGGTTTTAAAATTTTCAACCAATCCTTTTGTTTCAAGGGCAGATACTGTATGGCACTGCCAGATGTGTCTTACAATTTCTGTGCTAAGCCAAGCCAAGATTTCATGTATAGGATAAAATAGGATTGATAGCTGTTGGCCGAACGCTCATTTATTATACATTGGGGCCTTCAGAGACAGTACTTTAATCTCAGCATAAATGGATCTCAAAAACTATGGTTTATTTTCTTGTAACTATAATTTTGTCAAGGAAAGAGCAGTAGCATGATATGTCCTTGCCATGGTTTTCAGTTATGTTCCTCTTATTTTAAAGTGTTCACTTAAAAAAATATCTGATTATAGCCCTTATAGAAAGTTTCTGAAGATATTTGTAGCATTTATAAATAAATGTGATAAATGTTAGGGTTTGCGCAAAGGATGTCTTTTAAAACTGCTCAAACCTGACAAATTTTCTGGGAGGTATGCACTTCAGGCCATCTTTTTTCCTTCAAGCATGTTTTTTTTACATCTTTCTGTCAATGACTTAGCATTTTTGCAACATCTTTGCCTCCAGCATCTATATTTTAATGTGTGGTCTAAAATAGTGAGAGGTAGCTTCTGCTTGGAAACCAAATGAATGGTTAGGTCACTTCTTTTAATACCTTCGCATCTTTGGAAATCTGAAGTGGTTAAATGAGACTCACAAGACTAAACATTTGCATATTCACCTAAAAAAGACGTTGCGTGCATGTGCCCTTAGGGTTTTGAGAAAATCCTAGACATTTGAAATGGTCATGGATTACTTATTAAGATAAGCAACTGGTGATTCAGATCAGTTTTTGCAGACATTTTCTTTTACTAAAGTTACCGGATCCTGGGAAATGAGCTGAAATACATGTAAGGAAGACTTTGTCTCATCATTTTTTAAATCCCACTTTTTGCTAAAGAGAAGACATGAAAATTTTTTACCAAAACGTTATGAAGTTGACAATAATTTCCCGATCCAAACATCTATACAAACTTTGAATAGCATTCAAATTTGACATGAATCATATCAGAAATACGTTTCTACAGGTACAATCTGAGGAACTGTAAAACAAGTTCTAAAATAAAGTATATAGTACATTAGAAAAAGATCTTCTGCTGTCCTTCAGCTTCACTAAGACAAGCTTAATGCCCATTGAAACTGGTCATGACTAGAGTTGAGCAGATTGATTTGAGCATCAAGTTTAAGTCAAATTTCCTGAAAATAGCGATTTCACACTAATTCGAACATCTTGAGATTCGATTCATGGTTTGCAAACAAAAAACTTGTCCAGCACCATTTCTGACACAAATGAGCATCAGAGAGTGAGCTAATGTCATTTTACACTGTTGTGTAGGCCTCCCCATAAGGCCCTGCAGCTATGACATCTTATGGACTGTCACATCTTGTATATGGTGGTTTGTACCTGGGTCATTACAGGTCACCAGATCCCATCAGAGCACAATTTGTAAGGCAGAGTCTTTTTCCATCTCTGAAGTCACTGGGTAAGGCTCTCTCTACTGTAGAGTGCAAGCTCTTTTGGTAAGTGGGGATATTTCTTTCCTCTCCCCTACGTGTATTTTAGCAATTACAAATTATCCAGTATTGATATTCACACCAATTTATTCACTCTAAATTAAATTTAGGGAAAAAGTCAGCAAAGTCTGTGAATTCACATGTCAAAAGATTTGCTCATCTCTGGTAAAAACCTATTTAACCCAATTATCTTTTATACTGCTCACAGCACACACACACACCCCATTGTTTATTGCAGTCCTGGAAACCTTTATCATATACCCATATTTACTAGTCTTTAGCCCCATAAAAGGCAACACAAAGGAAAAGAAAGCACTGCAAGGCTAATATCTGAGAATCTGAGATAGAACCACATCTATAATACATCTAAAATGAAATACACAGACGGTGTTAGCAGAGACAACACAAGATCACAAGAATTCTGAAAAATGGCAGGGATAAAAATATAAACCCTGCCATTTCAATCTCAAAGTGTAAAAGGAGGTAAATGACTGTATTACCGTAGTGTTCACTATCTTTTTGCTAGTGCTATTATCCTTTCTTGGAGACTTATTTTCGGACCCCACAAGTTTGTGGAGTTGATTATTGACTTATGTCCCTTGGCTTTACTTTACTTGTTATGTTGTTTCTCTTTGACAGCACACACATATTTGTTCACTGCCTTCTTGTACTGGAAATTGAAATGGCAGGTGTACATTCTTGTCCAGCAGTTTTCCATTGCTATTTTTTCTGTTTTCTTGTAATCTCATGTTTCTTCTATGTTTATTCAGATATCTGTGATTTTTCTTATATGTTAAAAAACGGTCCAAATGTCATTTGTGTTTTGCATCAAATTTCCATCAGCATTTGGTCAGTGTTTCAATTATTACCATCAATGTTTCATTATTTCTTTTCACTGATGAAAAAGCAATTAATACAATGCCAAGCTTCTCCTATACATTGCAATGTTAATAACGGACAACATATGGACTGATGCCATCCGTGTGCTGTACATGATTGTCACAAACACCGGATAATTTTGATACAAAATTCCGATAAAAAACAGACATGTCTCTGAATTTTTTTTGCAAAAACACCCCGGCACATGTGAACACCATCATGGATTTTAATGGGTAGGTGTTCTACAGATAAAACACATACGTGAAAAGCAGATGTCTGAACGAGGTCTAACACCATATGTGTATTTCCACATCTATTTTTTAGATGTAATAATATTTTTTTTTTTCTCAGATACGTGCCTTGCTTTTCTTTTTTTCATATGTGTTTTATTGAAGTATTTATCAAGAGAGAAGGTCCTGATTTCATTCCATTGGTTTAAATCATCCAATATCTAATACAGTCATTTATTTTATTAGGTAATTACAAGCTCTCATCACAGTGTCGCTATATCAAGAAAACGACTCCAAGAAGATCTTCACCTACGAAGTTGTGGTGCTCTCAGTTCTCCGGTGACATTTCTTCACAGGATACATCTAACACGAGAAATGGACCATGACAGACCACATAGTCTTATTGGAGTCTGCAGAGAAACCATCCTTTGACAAACATATTTGAAAGATTGCATGCAAAAAACTGAGGACATTGAAATTCAATTCTTTCACCAACACCAACAAACAAGATGGTATCTCCAATCTGGACATGGTCATGCATGGGACAGTACACTGTTGTTCAGAGAGGTCCCTGAATGTATTTAGTTCTGCACCAACAATGCAAGTTTTATTTCTACAAAAAAAACTCTTTTTGGAACAGACATCTGAAGTTTAATCTATTTTTAATTTAAAATAGAGATTTGGATATTGCTGCCATGTAGCTTCATTAACTGTTTACCATTTTCCCAGCAGTTGCCATCTCCCGGAGAAGGGAGCCATTATCTGGTTCTGCACACAACATGTAAAGTATATCTGATCTGTACCATCAATGAAAGGTAGCATTTCATACGAAAGGAGATCTTCTGCAGAAGAAAAATCTTGCAACCTCAGTGTTGTATTACTTTCTGTACCTCAAAGTGTTTTCATAACGTGGTTTAATAAAAAAATCGAACAACTTAAATTTCATTTAATATTTTTTTTTAATTGTTGATGTCATTTCAACATATTTTGCATGTATCAATATTAGAGAATGCAAGAAACTTTGTAACACAACTCATCAGAGGAATCTTCTTCTTTCCCCACTTCTAAGCCACTTCTCTCCTCTACCTCTTGCAGTCCTGCATGCACAGGTCTGTACAAAATGATATACAGCTGCTTGTGTATGAAAATAAACCCAGACTAGACCAGATAGGCGTTTACTCACCCAGTCCTGCCGGTCCTCAGTAGGTGAAGTCACACATCCCAGGCATGATTGACAGTCTCCGTACTGCTCACATCTTCTGCTCTGCTCAGACTGAACTATATTCAGAACTTTTTTTCCATTCTAAAAAAGTGGACATCAAACAGAACCCAGAGGGATTCCATAATAGTCAATGGAGCCCATCTGCTCCCGTTTGAATAGCTGATGTAACAAATTTGCCTTTGAATTCCATGTGTTCCTTGCATTTTGGGAATGTGCTAACATGTGAGCAGAGCCTAACATGGTCACAGAATATGTATCTGTCCATGCTGAGAACTCTATCACTTTTTAGGGACAGATATAGTACATTTCTTAAAGCAACCCTCCACCCAGAGGCTGAAAAGTGACTACATTTATCATGCATTGTCACCCTACCTGGTGCCCTCCAGTTGCTTCCTCTGCTGAGATCATCAGCGTTCCTTTTCTCTGGCTTCCAAGATATCCGCATCGGGAGTACAAAGGTATAGTCAAATTTCAGCCCCAGACTAGAGGGTTGCTTTAATATTAAGAACTAGGATAGTGGGTTTTTTTTTTCAAATATTTAATATTTCTGCAAAATTTCAGCAGAACATCTTCAAGGCAAAGTTAAAGACATGTCCGCTTTCAGGAAAATATTATGTGAGAGATGCTGTACTAATAAGTGCAGGAGGAGAACCTGAAATCCTTACATATTAGCATGTGCCATAGAAAAAAAGGGGTCAACTGCTTTTAGGTTTTATGTCCTACATAAGTATGATAGGTTTATTGGTTATATTGGTTATTGATTATATATGAAAGACTAAAAACCAACCACCCCAGGCATCCAGTGAGGTTTTATAGAGCATTTATTTACATTCATTATTATGTGGCTGCCCTTATTCCCAAATTAATACTGCCAGATGTCATGATGAAAGGGATCCTCAGATAAGTTGTGTTGTATGATCTTTAACCACTTAAAAGGAAACTGTCAGCAGGATTTCAACCTTAAAACTATTTATTACTACTGTAGCTCTTTCCACATCCAGCAATACCTTTCCACGGCTAGTCCATTCCTCAGTTACTGAGAAATTAGCTTTGAATTGATATGAAAATGGCTATTGTAGATCTGGAGACTCTGTCACTCCAGCTCTATTCCCCTTACAGTGCCTCCTCCTCCTGCTTGACTGTAAGCCTGTATACTGTGTGACTTCAGGCAAAAGAGCCGTCAGTCAAAAAGGAGGAAACGGGGCTGAGAGGGGAATAGAGCTGGAGTGACAAAAGCATCAGATCTATAAATAGTTCTTCAGTCTCATTTGTATATCAATTGAAACACTAATTTCTCAGTAACAGAGGAACAGACTGGTTTATACTATATTTGCATATAGTTATAGGTGTGAAATCTTACTAACAGATTCACTTTAAGGACTGAGACACTTTTAGCCTCAATGATCAGGCCCCACTTTTCAATTCTGACCTATATGACTTTATGTAGTAAAAACTCTGCAATGCTTCTACATATCACAGTGATTCAGAATCTGTTTTTTTTTACAATACATTGTAGTTTATGTTAGAAGTAAATCTAGGTCCATAAAATTTGCATTTATTTATGAAATTAAGAAATTTAACCAAAAATTTAGAAACGTTTGCAATTCTCAAACTTTAAATTTGCATTCCCTTATTGGAGATAGTTATAGAAAACAAAATAGTTTTTAAATAATGTTTCCAAAATGTCTTCTTTACTTCAGCATTAATTTTCCAGCAATCTTTTATTTTGTAAAGGATGTTAGAAGGGTTAAAAGTTTTGCATTAAAATTTACATTCTTTCAATGAAACTTACTAATCCTATTTCTTTTACTGACTATTTAGGTTCAAAGTGACTTTGATAGGCCTATTTATTGAAAGATGCCCAAAAGTAACATTTTCAGACCTTCACCTGTTAATGTATTCAAAAGTTATGCCAGAAAATGCGTTAACCAATCAGGTGCTTCATAGAAATTATCACAAAATTGAATAAAAAATTGGAAATTACATTTTTTTCCACTAAAATGTTGCTATAGCCCTACATTTTTTATTTTCACAAGGGGTAATGGGAGAATATGAACATAATAAATTATTAAGAAGTTTTTTTTACAAATGTGAAAATGTGCCATATGTGGTGGAAAACAACCCTTTTGGCTCTCGGCAAGGCTGGTAAGAGAAAGAGCGCCAATTGATGTTTGGAGTGAAATTTTTACTGTAATAAATAGCAGACACTATATGAAGAGCACCTGAAGAGCCAAAGCAGCATAAACCCTCCATAAGTGACCCTATTTTGAAATCTATACCCCTTTAGGAACTCATGTATGCCTAAAGTGGACCCACAGTTATCTCACAAAAGTTTATAACATTGAGATACTAAAAATGAAAAATTTGATTTTTTTCCTTTAAAAATGGTGCTTTAGCCTACAATGTTTCAGTTACACAAAGGTAAAAGGAGAAAATGGACCTCATAGTTTACTACACAATTTCTCCTAAACATGCAAATATCCCAGATGTAGTAAAAAAATTGCTGTTTAATCCCATGTTGACGCTAGGAAGGGAAAGAGTGCAAAACAGCAGAAACACCCCAGCAAGTGATCCCGGAAATTAGACCCACCAAACAAAAAAATCATCTAGCGATGCGATGAGCATTTTTAACATATGAATAAAAACTTTGGCACAAATTGGAGGAAAATGTGATTTTCAAAAGTTTTATTTATTAGACTGACCACTGGGAGACAGTTTACATGCCAACGCTTCAGCCCTTCTGGTCTTTATCAAAGTTGTCTGCATAAAGTATGATCTGAAGAACATATCATAGTAAAGGAAAAAAGCTAAATATAAACATGTCTTTGGTTGGCACAAGGAAAATAAATAACATATATGGACATAGTATTTCATCAAATAATCACTGTTTCTTGTACATGGAAAGCTCAACTGAGGTTTCTTCTAAAGTTTTCTAAAGTTTTCAAGAGGTTGATGCTTCACTCCAAGTAAATAATTTACTGCAATGTAAAAGAATAGTGACTGACAAAACAATCTGCAACATATAGAAAAATAAGGTCAGGAGGACCACTGGTATCGGGAGTATTAACAAGAATTGCAGGAAATGAGGAAAGGGCCACTAGATATTAACAGCATAGTTATCAGTGTGAAGATAACCCATAATGCCAAGGAATGCAAAAGACCAAAAAAATGGATTACCTGTCTTGGTACCCGTCGGTGTTCTAAGGTTACTGGTTCACCGTAAAGTAAGCTATTTAAAAAATACTTTAAAATATAACTTTTAATAAATTGTAATTAAGACCACCAGAGGGGATTGGTCTCGGACATCCTGCATCATATGGATCTTCATGCCATTCATCTTTGCACCATCCAGTGTCAGCTAAGTGTATAATGTTTACACCAATATCTCACTCCTGATGAGCCTCCAAAAGAGGGGAAACTCGTCGAGTGTATGAGTGTATAGCTGCCAGTTCAATGTCATGCTGTCACAAATTGTTTATTATGATTTTATTGACTATCTCTAACTTTTGATTGTATGAGTCTATCTCTTCAATTATATGTTGTCACGGATTGTTTATTGTGACTCTGCTGACCATTTTGAATTTCTGATTATATTGCACATATACAGTTAGGTCCATAAATATTTGGACAGAGACAAC
>VIAB01007207.1:73286-86294 GCA_009801035.1 Oophaga pumilio | reverse complement strand
TCGGGACTCTGCGGGGTCTCCGATCCAAAAGCAGTGGGGCTGTCATCCCCCTGCCAGCTCCCGGAATGTTGCAATCACGTTCGATAGCAGCATTTCAGGGGTTAAAGTGCTGGGAGCGGTGCGGGACTGCTCCTGGCACTTAGTGCTGGGTGTCAGCTGTCAGAATCAGGCTGTGATTGGGCTGTGCGCGTGCGATCATGATGATGTAATAATAATCCATGCCTGGTCGAATAGGCCCAGGGCACATAGACAGATTATTAAGTCAGATGTCAGAAAGGGGTTAAAGCATAAACGTTTTTTTAATTTTTATTCCGTAAATCAATAGTACACATGAAAATAAGCAACATTGCAATATTTCTTATTAGTGAAATCTGCTTCTTTCTCTGCCAGAATTGATCATTCATTATCAAACTTCTCAATTCTGAGGTAAAATCTGTATTCAGTGAAGACACACTTTCCTATTACTGAGATAGGAGATGACAGTTACTACTGGTAAGATTCTCATCCTCTATTATCTCCTTGCCTTCCCATCTACATAGGACTGTATCAGTAGCAGTTCTCATCTCTTATCTCAGTAATGTAATAACCTGTCTTCATTGAATACAGATTTTACCTCAAAATTGAGAAGTTTGATAATGACTGATCAATTTGGGCAGAGAGAAAAGCAAATATTTCTGATTATATTACAAAGTTGCTTATTTTAACGTGTACTAATGATTTATTGAACAAAAATTAAAACGTCTGTTAGTCTTTAATAGTTTGGTTGTGAACAAACATAAAATATTCCAACGTTTAAACCAAAAATGTTTTTTAAGGAATCGGTTATAATATATACGCATGTGAAACAAACTGAATACTTCTCATCGTACAGAAATAAGAAAATAGGGAGAAGGTAGTGTGAGAGTGGGGGAAGGGAACAAAATAAAATGGATAAAAAGGAGGTCTGTATTATAAGAGGTGGTGGTCAAAATGGAAGCTTCTCCAAAATATAAAACAAATATAGGATCATATTTTGTAATTTTATTTTGTTCCCTCCCCCCACTCCCACCCTACCCTCTCTCTCTTTTCTTATATCTGTATGATAAGTTGTCTTTTTGATTTATATACGTATGTATTGTCATGGATTCCTTGAAAAAAAACCTTTTTGGTTGAAATGTTGGATTATTGTATGTTTATTCACGTAAGGGAACACTGTGGCCAGCACCTGCACATGGGTATATTATGGCTGACTCTTATACTGGGTGAACACTGTAGCCAACACCGGCACTGAGGAGTACCATGACTGATTCTTATACTTGGGAAATATTATGGCCAGCATTCGCACAGTGGAATAATGTGGCTGACACTTATACTGCGGAAGCACAATGGCTGGCACCTGTCTAGGGAAAAACTGTGGCCAGCACCTGAACTTGGGTATATTGTGGCTGACTCTGATACTGGCGGAACACTGTGGCCAGCACCTGCACTTGGGTATATTGTGGCTGACTCTGATACTGGCGGAAAACTGTGGCCAGCACCTGCACATGGGTATATTGTGGCTGACTCTGATACTGGTGGAACACTGTGGCCAGCACCTGCACTTGGGTATATTGTGGTTGACTCTGATTATGGCGGAACACTGTGGCCAGCACTTGCACATGGGTATATTGTGGCTGACTCTGATACTGGAGGAACACTGTGGCCAGCACTTGCACATGGGTATATTGTGGTTGACTCTGATACTGGAGGAACACTGTGGCCAGCTCCTGCACATGGGTATATTGTGGCTGACTCTGATACTGAAGCAACACTGTGGCTAGCATCTGCTCTTGGGTATATTGTGGCTGACTCTGATAATGGTGGAACACTGTGGCCAGCACCTGCTCTTGGGTATATTGTGGCTGACTCTGATACTGGAGGAACACTGTGGCCAGCACCTGCACATGGGTATATTGTGGCTGACTCTAATACTGGAGGAACATTGTGGCCAGCACCTGCACATGGGTATATTGTGGCTGATTCTGATAGTGGAGGAACACTGTGGCCAGCAACTGCACAGGAGATTATTGAGATTGACTCTAATACTGGGGAATCAGTATGGCAGCATTTGCACAGTGAAATAATGAGGCTGAGACTGCAGAAACAGAATGGCTGGCACCTGTCTAGGGGAACACTGTGGCCAGCACCTGCACAGGGGAATAATGTGACTAAAACCTGTACTTGGGATATACAAATGTTGGGTATGTATATGTAGAAAAAGTGTGGCTGGCACCTGCACAGGGGAACACTGTGGCTGTCTCTGTCATGGAAAATGGCTGACAGGATTAGAATTTGGCTGACTCTGTACATATTTTCTATTATAAAAAATGCAATACAGTTACAGGTCTTAATTGATTATAGATCATAAAACAATCTAATAAAATGTTAAAACAAAAGGTTATTTCTGTACTTCTAATACGTATGATCTTCTGGTCAGACTCACACTGTTTTACTAGGTTGTGGTATACCACTGTGAGTCATTTACAGTGCCAGGAATCATATTGTAGCACTGAGTATATCACTAGGTGCATGGAACTATTAAGAGGCATGGATCGACTGTGCCATGCAAATATGAATTGCAAAAACTGAAAAATCTGCAAAAATAATAATCCAAACAGTTCCCAGCTTCCTTCGAGCCAATACGGGAATCCATGTAAAAACAAAAAGTAATAAAAATGTAAGATGTCATATAATTAATCCTTGTAAAAATATGAATACCCATATAATTAATACCAATAAAAATACCATCCTATATTGGCAGGCAAAAGCCCCAATAAAGCAGCAGGAGGCTACATTTGGCAGGTTAGATGTGCTACCGATGCCACTAGCATTATGTCATCTGTTGAAGGTTTATTATTTTAGGATGAAGTCCGCAAAGTGATTGCTTAAGTGAATGACACTGCCAATAGCTCAGCCAAACGTTAATACATTTAGAGATTCTTATTGGAGTGTAAAAGCACCATGTTTAAAGAGGGCTGCTACAATAAAAGTATGATTATTTGGAGTTTAGGCGAGATGGTTGCATTTAAGATTTAGTGACTTGGAGAAAAGCTATAAAATGTATTATCAGGTGTATAAGACATCTGGAAAGTTTATTATTTATTTAAAGAAATAAAGAAGCAAGATTTACTTTACGTACTGTCATTTATCGCTAAAAGTGCCATATACAAGGCAATATGTTGCTAAGTCATTATTGCAAACTATTTGAACCATATGAAGAATGATGTTCAAAAAAATCCACGAGAGCTACTGGTTTTTGAGAACACATAATGAGACATCCACAATATGACATTCCAACCTTACTTAATGTATCCTTTAAATAAATACATTTTAATATTATTTATGCCAGATTTCAAAATGCAATCTACGGCATAAAACTTTCGATACAGTGTAAATGACAACTAAAGCAAATTATTTATTACATAAATCTATCTTTTAAATGAATGTATACAGTCAAATAACTTACTTTTCCAGGAGCACATTCTGTGCCATCGAGAGGAGGACCTTTCTTGGTCTTGCAAAAGTAAGGGTTATCAGGATGGCTGCACCATAATTGTTTGCAAGGGTCAAAAGTCCGAAACTGAAAATAACAATGCCAGTTATTTCATAGTAAAGATATCACATGTAATTACACATTACTAAGCACAGGCATTTAAACTTATGAACAGGACATGTAGAGATAACATACAGCTGTGCACATTTTGTAGCCCACACCAAAATCGAACCGACACTGTTCATCCATTGAGTAGTTAATTCCTGGGAGGTCTGGAAGTTTAGGCCAATCATGATCAAAGGGGTCATCCAAAAGACAATCATATAAACTGTAAAATACAAAAAAGATAATGAAAAAAGTGTAAGACTGAGTATGATTCTCTTTTTAAAGTATATAGTATGAGGTCTTAAAGGGATGCTCCACTACTTTTATATTCATGACCTATCCTTAGTGTAGCACATCACTATCAGATAGGTAGTGGTCCAATGCCTAACACCCCCCAATCGATAAGCTGCATTCAGTGCCGTCAGGGGCCGGATGTTCGCAGTAACGGAACAGAACAGCACAGGTGCAACCAACTGTGTAGTGGCCCAGTAGTTAAGATTCAATCCTATACATGCAAACAAGGGCAGATCTACAGTTCTGAAAAGGACTGATCTGTCGGAGTACCGCATCTCACGCTCTCATCAACCTGATATTGATGACCTATGTAAAGGTCAATATAAAATGAGTGAAACAACTATTGAAACCAACTGCATCTTCAAAAAGTGTTTGATATCTCAGTGACATCTATTTTTCATCTGTTTTCAGTAAAGAAGTTTTGATATTTGGCTCCATAAAAAAGGGACAGAAATGTTTAGCTGAGCTCTAGCCTCCTTAGAAAGGCGAGATAAACTGAAGACAGGCGCTACAAAAAATTCTATGAGCCTTTCCTTGTCTATCGGAGGGTGGCAGCATTTAGCTGAGAACTTCTGTCCCTTTGTTTCAATGAGTGACTCAGAACTCGGACCCTCATTGATCAAAACTTTGGATATGTCACTATCAAGTATCACATTTTTTTGAAAGTGCAATTATTCTTTAATGATATAACATTATATATTGATTATACTTATTTGTAAAGAACTGATAAAAAAAATACACAAAAATGATTATTAATTCCACACCCCTACTGATCAGCTGACCTTGGTGCCATCGGCAGTTTCATGTTAGAAGTTAAGGAGATACTGTAGCAACTGATCATGGGTAGGTAAAAAAATAAACATGTGAATACTGTTAAAGTTTTTTTTTTACATCAGTCAAAGTCTTTTTGGAATAAGATAGGTAATACAGGCTCTTACTGTATGTGCCTCTTTAGCTCTTGACCACTGCACCGAGACCAATGGTAACGATGGAATGCTGCTTGCACCAAAGGGGCCATGACACTGCCCATGCTTGTTTCATCTCCACACCTATTTCCTTGGCCATCATGTTCCATTCCTAGTCTACATTAATAAATAAATGACACAGAAAATCAACATATAAGCCATGAACTCTTTCCATGATCATAATTGATGTGTAATATATGTAGAATGCATATGTACACAATTAACATCCTTGTTAACTACCTCGCGTATGCCACATTTAAATAAGACACGGACCTGTCACACATATTTCACATAAAAGTTGAACTGGAAGTGAATATTTGAGAATTATGTTTGCTACATGTTGTACGATTCTATACTATGTGTAATTGTATATTGTTTGATTGATGCTACATAGTTATGTAGCTAGAAAAAAGACACAGGTCCATCAAGTTTAACCTTTCTCCACCAGTTATTCATCCTCTATCACAATTTATTTATACCCCACAATGCAATTTGTTGTGAGAAATGCATCCAGCCCTTTTTTAATGTTGTTATAGTAACTGCCATTACTGCCTCTTGTGGTCGGCATGCCACAGTCTGACTACTCTAACTGTAAAGAATCCTTTCCTACTTAGATGCTGGTATTGCCTTTCCTCCACATGTAATGAATGTCCCTTGGTCCTTTCTAAGGTCTTTGGAAGGAAAAAGTTGTGTGCCAGTCCTTTGTATTGACCAAACATGTATTTATACATAAAAATAAAATTTTGTCTCATGTTGCCTTTTTATTCATATCCCATACCCCGTAATATATATAGTATAGTGTAGTCAATACTGATTACACTGTACAGTGCATTTTAACTTACACATGTCCAGTTTCATGTGCAACTACAAATGCTGATGAAAATCCATCCTCATGGTTCAGTGTGCAGCTTCTTACGGGATGACACATGCCGGTGACTGGAGCATATCCTGTGTTCAGAAACAAACTCGTTATTGGTTTAAATATAATGAAATAATGAACGTGACAAACCAAGGCAACTAATTTCTTACATACATAAAAGTCAGAAAAATGTATATACAATTTGGGTATTGACCCATCGGTAGCCGCATCATTTATGATTCTCATGATCTCGGGATCTTGATAAACCCCATAAATATAACTTTTCACCATGCTAACTAAACTTTTCAACATGCTAACTAAAGATCATGTTGGTTCTACTGGGAAGCAATTTCCTAATCATGAAACAATCACTTGCACTGACTGCTTATGATCTTTCTATGATTGCTTATGATCTTTCTAGACTGATAAACTGGTGAAGAAGCTAAATTTATACATGTCAATTGTCAATCACAAGTGATTTTTTGCTTTGGTGTTTTGGTCTTGACAAAAACACTTTTATGTTAGGATGGGTTTTTTACTCAAATATTAAATAGCTAAAGGGGTTGTCTTCTCATCTTGAAATTAAACTGGTGTTATGAAGGTTTTCACACTCACACCAGGAAAAGCCACACCTACACCCAACTGGTCCCTGTATAGATTAGAAAGGCCCTAGCTGCACAACTAAAAAACACCACCTCAAACCTGAATCCCTAAAATTACGTTGACGAGTTTCTTGTACCTCCTGATGAACCAGAGGAGAGGTTGGAACACAAAACCAACAAATGAAAAGGAAAGTATGAGGAGAAATACGCAAAACCAAGGTGAGAAATTAAGACACATTCAAATAAGGTGGAGAGGTGAAGGTTAAGGAGTACCAAAAATAATAGGAACTAGTAAGACCTCTCAAGAACCTAACAGTGGTAAAATGAAAAGGTGCTGGGAGGGAAAGCAAACCAATTTACTGCAGGAAAATTACTAGAGTTTACTCAGCAAGGTAAACCTCCAATATAAATAGGTGGAACTCCCAAATATGCATCCACCAGGAAATATAGCCAGCAAGGAAATGCAGAGAAGGGATACTATATAAAACCCCACCAAGAACGTGAAAGGGCAAAACCAATTTGGGAAAATGGAAAACACCTGGAAAGGAGCAAACCACGAAGGGAGAATAAAGACAAGGGAAGAATCAGAATTTGAAGAGGGAAGTAAAAGAGCAATAGTTCAACAGGAACCAACCACGAAACAACAGGTCACTGGATCGAATACTCAAACCGAACCATGCAATCAGTTGGTTATTGAAAGATGTGGCCATTAAAGAGTATGACACTGTAGGATTTTGAGGAGTTAAAGTGATGTTTCCCGCTAGCTTCCTTGTGGTTGCCGCCAGTCTATGCATTAGATCGTTGACCAGTTAGCTGAATGGTTAGTACGTAACACTACATTTCTACTGTAGGCTTACAATATGGCTGGTTGTACCTGCTCAGTTGATCATTGCAAGACCCTCAAGCCAAACGCCTTGCTAAACAGCTCAACTTAAATGTACATCTTTTATAGACAATTTTTTTACTCAAATTATTGTAGAGGAACCAATGTTATGTTTTTTACTCATAATAATAAACACTCAAAGGACTTCATTCAGTGGATAATTTTAGCATTTTTTTTTTTTTTTTTAAATAACAAGTTTATTATTTTTTTTTTACCTTGCATTCCAGCAGGGCCAAAATCTTGTCTAGTGAGAAAAATGGCATGATCATGATGTTCAGAGTGGTTGGGGTCAGACTTCTGTTGCTGGAATGCCCAGCGACAGACATTGTCAAGGCTTCTAGATGGATTACCTCTTTCAATCAAACTGATGGACTGTGAAAATAAAACATGAAAGATCATGCGATTTTTTTGGAGTTATGATTCAATGCATGTTAGCACTACAATAAAGTATACCATAGCTGCAGAAATACTTAATGTTGGTGCTGTATGGCAACCATTGCTGCTGTGGTTTTGTGCCTGTGAGTGGTGTGAGCAAGAGCCATGGGGGCACAACACCGCACCTTTTATGCTAGGTACCCTCTGAGAGGTTCGCCGTGACATGGCTGTGGGCTTCATACAGTCTGATCAGATTATTTAACTGAGAATCTCATGTTCAGTTTTGTAAATTTTGGCCTGGCGGTATTAGATCAACATATGATTTTTGGATGTGCAGAAGTCTTTTTTTCTATAGTTATGTTTTATATGATAAACTATATTATAGTATCCCAGTTCATAAAAAAAACTGAAAAAAAACAACTGTAAGAATAAGAATAATTGCTGATAGCTGTCAGGTATGAAAAGTCTGTACAGTAGTATCATACATAGGATTGGCATTAAATGTTTATAGTATCACACATACTCAATAAATCACATTAAATAGGACATGTAAATTTTAGCTACCAATTTCCTCAATACATGTAAAGTATAGAAATGTGAAATATTCTACCATATAGTGTTTACAGCTCCTCTGCAGACTATGTGTCTCCATGGTTTTATACTATATACAAAGTGTCTTATCCTGTAGCCATGTGGTCCTCTGCTCCCTCTTCTTGATAATCCACTGAAATTGGTCACTTAGGTTGTGATTACTTAACCTGCAATTTCTCTGAAATTAATGATCTTCGGCATCACTTATGTGTATATGAACTGTAACTACTGGAGTTTTGTAAGGTTTTCCGGTAATATTAATGATGCTTAAAGATTAATTAATCTCAAATGTTCTGTAGATTTTTGTTTTTGTTGTTATTTTTCAGGAAAAAATGCCAATGTGCCAAAGAAAATGTGTTAATGATCAGTAATGTTAAACTTAAAAGTAACCCGTCACATTAAACATGCCATCTGATCCGACAGCCGATTGTTATAGAGCAAAATAGCTGAGCAGTCTGTTATATAATATAAAGATTCATTATAATTTGTAACGTATTCATGTAAATCTCTGTTGATTCTGGGCTTAGAAGTTGAGAAGGTGGTCCTAATTAGTGATTGATAGCCAGCTTTGCAGCCAAGGCTTTTTAGAGATTTCTGGCAATAACTGATTAGGACCGCCCATTGGACTGCCCGTAGACTGTAGAGCATTTCCAAGGAGAAAGGGTATTCTCATCTCAGGCATAAATGGCATATCTATAGAATAGTTGTATGGGCACTAGTGGAGAATTGGGCATTTTGTCTGTGGCTTTGTCGATTGAAGTTTGTAGGAATTATGAAAAAAGGTGAATGCTGCTTGTTGGCCACTGGAGGTGAGACTCCCACTTATTAGACGATAGTCGCATATCCTAACAAATCTTTAACACTCAGCACAGCCCAAAGATAACCAAAAATTGTGATAGTAGTACTATCTTTTCTAATAATATGAGACTTTCTACTTTCTTAGATTTCTTAGATAAAGAATTCTTACCTTTGCATATCCCAGCATTATCATGCGCACCAAAACTACATTTATATGAGCACCTATTGAGTCATCATGGTAAATTTCATTAACCTGCATGAGAGAAGGTCATATTAATGTTTGTCAATGAAGCAAAACTATGTAATTCTTGATCTGACTAAATACATTTAAAACCCGCCAGTTTTAAATGAAGGACAGAACAACTATGACACGTCTTTCTTTTGATCATAAAACTGGGACACCCCTTCTGACAGGCTGCTATTTCAGTCCTTAAAATGCTTCCAATATTTTTTTCCATTGCAAATACAAGGAAACAGTTTCAAACATCCTTTCTACACTCTCCGTTAATTCTTCTAGTCTGGATGCTTAGGAAATAAATCCAAGATAAACATTTAATTGGCATAAAGCTGGGGTGTCCTAAAAGAAAGTGGGAAGTATGGAAGCCCTGTCTGGAACAGAATTTTTTTTTCCAATTTTATACCCTAAGAATATGAAAAACTATGAGTCTCTAGATGTGAGACAACAGAAGCAGCATATAAAGATATGTGACAAATGTAATGTGTGATAATTCACTTTTATGTAGCAATATCAATTTTTCAATGTATTCTTACATCTTCCAAAGAAATAACAGAGGAACATGACAACGGCATGTTGCAAAATTATGAACATTTTTTTCCAGCATAGGTATTTTATTGTAAAATTTGACAACAGCCGTCAGCTTAAAAATAGTACCTCACACAGACTTGGAGTTAGCACTCAGTCTAGAAGATCCCTTAGGAACCCCTGTTTTCTCTATTTATTCCCTATACAGTGATCTGGACTTACAACAGAGCCCTCTGAGTTGAGTCGATGAAGTAGCTGCTGGCCGGAGGAGCAAGTTTGAGTATAGTCAAATTAGCAGGGGCAGTAACAGAAGGGACATAACGAGGCAATGAGTATGAGAAGGCAATACAACAGTCAGAGGAACAGTCAGAACAAAGACAGACAAGCTAAGGTCACATCAGAAGGGATCACAGAGACAGAAATAATCAGTCACAAGCTTGATCAAAAAAGGATTCTGGGCTGGACAGCACCTGATCATTACATGAGGAAGAGGACCTCTGACGCTGTGAACAGGCAGCAGATACAGGGGCGGACATACCGCATGTGCAACCGGTGCGACTGCACTGGGGCCTGGAGTAGGAGGGCAGGCCCTGCAGGGCAGCTAATAATGAGGGCAATCTGACCTGGTTATCCGGCCCCGAGGCTCCGGGGGGCCCTTGGCCAGATTGCCCTCATGTGCAGCTGGCAGGGAGAGATCATGCAGCTCCGCAGCCTGCAAGAGAAAATGACTGCGGAGCAGTACTGCAGCGATACGTCCTGCTTCCTGCCCGCGCTTCCTGTCTCACACAGCAGTTAGCGGAGTGGCTGGATGACATCATCATTCAGCGCAGCGGCTGTACCAGAGAGAGGAAGTTGGTGGCGACGGTGATGCTGCAGCACCAGGAGACCTTGCGGAGAGGTGAGAGGTGCTCTGTGTGTGTGTACAGATGAGTGGTGAGGGTGTGGTGTGTGTGCGTACGTATGTAGTGCTGCGGGAGAACGTGCAGAGAGGTGAATGGTGCTGTGTGTCTGTGTAGGTGGAGGAGAGGGCAATGATGGGGTGATGGGGAGAAGGCAATGATGGGGGTGACGGAGAGGGCAATGATGGGGGTTGTGGTGGAGAAAGCAATAATGAAGGTGGTGGAAAGGACAATGATGGGGCTGGAGGAAAGGGCAATAATGGGGGTGGTGGGGGAGGAGGAAATGATGGAGGTGGTGGAATGGGCAATGATGATGGTGGTGGTGGGGGAGAAGGCAATGATGGAGGTGGTGGAAAGGACAATGATGTTGGTGGCTGAAAGGGCAATAATGGGGGTGGTGGGGAGGAGGAAATGATGGAAGTGTTGGGGGAAAAGACAATGATGATGGTGGTGGAAAGGACAATGATGGTGGTGGCAGAAAGGGCAATGATGGGGATGGTGGGGGAGGAGGAAATGGTGGAGGTCGTGGAATGGGCAATGATGGGGTGGTGATGGAAAAGACAATGATGGTGGCAGTGGAAAGGACAATGATGGGGTGGTGGGGGAGGAGGCAATGATGGAGGTGGAGGGAGAGAAGGCAATGATGGAGGTGGTGGAAAGGGCAATGATGGGGTGGTGGGGAAAAGGCAATGATGGTGGTGGTGGTGGAAAGGACAATGATGGTCATGGTGGAAAGGGCAATAATGGGGTAGTGGGGAGGAGGAAATGATGGAGGTGGTGGAATGGGCAATGATGGTGTGCTGAGGAAAAGGCAATTATGGTGGTAGTGGAAACTGACATCTATACATCTATGTATTCTATGTGTATATATCTATTCCATCTGTTCTATTCTAACCTGTCACACTGTGATTTTACTGAATACCATATATGTCACTTTATACCTCCGATCACAGCTGAGCGCTCACGCTGTCTTCTGACAGCGTGGAAACCGTGGCTCTCTGACTGGGGGGATTATTTCACCATCGATCAGAAGCGCTTCGCCGGTGTTTCCCACGCTGTCACACAGCCTGGGAAACAACGGCATTGGTGTTGTGCATGTTCTGCTACATTCGGTGATTAAAACGGCGAATATTGCAAATGTCGGAGATCGTGAGCCGAACCGAACATTGAAATATTCGCTCATCTCTAGTGGTAAACAGTATAAAAAGACAACTCTATATTAAACATATTGCAGAATGTCTTCCAGAATTTGGAAATGAATTCAGCATCTCGATCAGAAACCATGTTTTCAGTAATAACATGCACATGTACACTAGGTTTGATGAATAGCTTATATAGGGTTTAGGAATCAGTAAATCTGGCAAAAGGAAAAAAGTGACAGTGTTTACGGTCCAGGACTACCTGGGCTGAGAACGACAGATCATTAACAAGGTCCATGGAGAGATGGGTCCAGGAACACATTGTTGAAGTAGTCTGTCAGGATCTCTTTAGTCACAGCAAGAATAGGAACATTTTCCAAGTCCAGAGTTTGAAATGGACAGAAATTTGGAAAAGAGCATCTGTTTTTACGTTTTTAATACCAGGTTTGAATCACAATGCAAAATCAAATCTAGAAAAGAACAAATCCCATCTGGCTCGCTTAGGGTGTGGTCCTTTGGCTGATTTGAAAAAATAAGATTCTTGTGGTCAGTGATGACAGTGCTTTTATTTTTAGCATGTTCTAGGAACTGACACCTCTCAGTAAAGGCCCATTTTATTGCCAACAATTCATGATCACAGGTATTATAGTGTCTCAAGTAAGAAGAAAAATTTTCCTAAAAAGTAGGCGCATGGTCAGAGATGAGTAAAAGACAGTGTTCCTTGTGATAATACTGCTCCAACATCCTCAGTATCAGCCATCACTACAAAGGGATGCCCTTGGTTAGGGTGACCCAACAAATTGCCAGATGAGAAGCATAGCTTTAACTCCTTGATGGAACAAACTATTTCAGGTTTCCAGCTGACCACTGCAGTCCCCTTCTTAGTCATATTAGTCAATGGTTTGGCAATCTTGGAAAAAAATTACAATAGTAGTTAGTAAATCCTAAAAAAAACTATGCAAAGACTTCAGAGATTTGAGTTGCACCCAATCCTTAATAGCTTGAACATTTGAGGGGTCCATTCAGAAACCTTTCGCAAACAAGATAAACTCCAGGAAATTTTCTTTCTGAACCATAAAAGCACATTTTTCAACTTTAGCAAATAAAGAATTGCCTCTGAGTCTTTGATGTACAGTGCATATACTGTATGTTGGATGTGTGACTCACTCACGTAAATAAACCAAGCCACATGTCCAAACCCTTGCCTCCTCCTGCCGTCTCAAA
>VIAB01007205.1:23803-46452 GCA_009801035.1 Oophaga pumilio | reverse complement strand
TTTTAGGATATCGGGCAGTATCGCTCAACACTAGTCACGAGAAAATAATCTCAGAATCACCAGGATCTGTAGAAGCATTCCTGAGTTATGACCTCATAAAGTGACAGTGGTCAGAATTGTAAAAATTGACCTGGTCAGCAAGGTGAAATCAGGCTTCAGGGTGAAGGGGTTAATGAGTCAGTCTAAAATCATGTGGATAATCCCAAACACACTCTAAGAAAAACCACATACAATCAAGCAAAAAACAAAATGCAAAGCATGGTATGGGTATACACCAATATCACATACTGTAGGTACTAGTTAATAAAGTGCCATATATTAACCGTACGGAGCGCTGTAGACAGCAGATGAGGTGAACAGGGAATTCTTTCTAACCCTGTAGTACCCAAAGCAGTAGCCCAAGTGTGGCACTAGCCCTTGTGGCACCAAACAAAGAAAAATTCCTTCCAGGTTTTTTTTTTAATTGGCCACTATAATAAAATATATGATCCCTGCCCTCCAGTTTTGCAGATAGATAATGTTTAATTACTTGGGGATTCCATATTAAGCTAATTCTAAGTTAATTTCCATACCACCTCTTGGTCACTGACAAAATTAAGGTTGGATTCATTATAGTGTGTATTATATCTTGGTTTCAGTTCACATAAGCTAAGCTGTGCACACATACTGTTCAGCAGTGTTTGGTGAGTGTTGATATCCAACATGGTAGAGAAATTCCTTTCATGTGTTACCTAGTCCCCTAATATTTACAATTGAATATTTCAGGCACTTTGAATGCAGCTGATTTAAATTCATGAGTAAAATACAATCTTAAATTATTAACTTGGCTCACTAGAGCATTCAGTGCAGATACAGAGGCATTCAGGCAACACGCATAGGGATATAAATCTAAATAATCTGTTCTTCGAAAAGAAGGGTAACTAAATTTCTCCCTTAACCATCACTTCACTTATTGCTTTTTTTGAACATTTGCAATGGAGTGCTCCGATGCAAACTGTCAGAGCACTGTACCACTCCCTTCCTCCATAATGTAGTGCATATGCACATGTATATATGTACATGTTGTATTGCTCTGTTTTAGGAGCATGTCCTGAGATAGTGACCAAGTCTTTAAAATCTTTGCTTGGATACTATTATTGGTGATGCTGGTATGTGCTAAATGGTGGGCCTCATGTATAACCATCAAGTGCTGTGCCTTTATTCTCTTGTGTGACTGACAAGCTCTGTGCATATTGTATGACTTCATAGATTTTATTATAGGGTATATAGCTGCCAAGAGTGTGCAGGTCATATGATGGACAAGCTTACACTCAGCGGTAGCATTAAGTGTCCCCTTACGCTCCAGTCAAATGGAGCATATACTTGATGAATTTTTGAATACTATTCAAAAGTATTTATCTCAATTTATGAGGATTGCATAAATGAGAAGTCATGCAAGAAAGGTCTGATTGGTTCAAGCTATCTGGAAGGTGTTCGTAAATAGAAAAAAGCGATTTTGTTCGGATTTTGGGCCCAAATCTGATTTTGTCATATCCGAGCCATATTCAAACACTATTCACCTGAATGTTTGTCTTATGATGGGCTCCTAACATATTTGTAATTTCTGCTCCCATTGACTCTAATGATGTTCGGCTGTGTTCGACGACTATTGCAAAAACAATATTCGATTCCAATCGTATTCGCAACCGAATCCGAACAAATTCGCTCATCCCTAGTCATAACAAAATAATTATGGCATATACAATAATGTAGAAAACAATGTAGTCACCAAGAGTTCAACATCCGGCACTGCCGCTGGCACTCGGACCGGAGCGTGTGGCTGCACGTATTTCTATGCAGCCACACAATCTGGTCCGAGTACTGGCAGAAATGCCGGGTGTTGATGCGAGAGACTTGCTTGAGTTTCTCGTATCACGCACGCAAGTATAACACCGGCCTAATGAACACACTAGTATCCACAAGTGTAACAAAACAATGCTTGCATGCTCCATAAAACTCTTGAAGACAACTCTTCCTCCAGTGAGGCCCAGAGACACCAAAATATTGAACACCCCTGCTGCATGAGATCAGGATATGGGTTAATAGATGCAACTATATAAACTAACTACATCTGAGCCATAATCATCTCTGAGGATGGAAACCGTGTTTCCGAAACCCATTGGATTTTGGTCCACTTCTTGACTCGTAGTTAAATGGTGATGTCATTGGATCACCTCCTGGAACTCTTCTGTTAGAGCCTTATTAGCTGGGTGAGCACTGCCATCAAAAACACTTTCCGACTTCAACTTGGTTTAAAATTCTAATATCTGCAGGATTCATCTACTGCTATGACCCATGAGTCCACAGAACACAAGGACATAAAGGTTTTTATTCAAATTGGTGGTACCTCTTTTTGCCAAGTAGATAATACTATTAGTGTAACTCTCCATGCACATTGGTTATTTTATTGTATTTTTATTTGACTAGTAATCTCTTGGGCCAATTTAATTCTTTGTGCCACATAGCCTAAAATGAATTTTTATTTGTGTATTCTTTGTGTTTCTCTGTTCACTAATGCACCAATATCTTCCTTTTATTTATTTAACAATGCTCCATAAAACTTTTTGAGAAAATGTCACTTGGTCTGAAAAATGTTGATGTTCTTCTGCAGCATGCAATTAGGAGGATGCTTTAATTACTCTTATCTTGTGTCAAAGGCACAGGCTGCTTTTGTAGGATGAACCTTCATACTAATTAAGAACTGAAATATGTTTGCTTATCATCGTGTACCTAGGAATTGATCCCTACTAGAGAGGAGCACAATTTTTTTCATGGAATTGAATGCATCATAAATATTGCAAAAATTATAATTTTTTAGAATGCAGATTTTTTTGTAATACGCTCAGTGCAAATTCAGCAAAATGGCAGGCAGCTGCAGCTGCAATTTTGCTGAACAGTAGAGGGCCAAGCAAATGGTTATATAATGATAATAATCTCCTCTCCTGTCCAACCATACCCACACCCATTCGGTCCTTGTCGTATATTCTTTTCCCATTTCCTTGTTGCATGCATTATCTTGCCCTCTTCACTCGAGACCACAATGTCCTGCAAGACCAGGCTTCTGACGTCACTATTGTGCCACGCATGTCGTGATGTCATGATGTCAAGATGCATGTTGTCTGAATTAGGGCATGGCTTCCAGTGGTACCTGAGGTCAGGAATAGAGAGGCCAAAGAGAATCAATGCTAAGAGGGAAAAGGATAGAAGAGACGTGGAGGATCGGACAGCAGGCTGTGGGGATGGCGAGACAGTTGAGCTATAAGGTGAGAATCCTTTTGCTTTGTTCTTTTTATAACATCAAACTTTTATTGTAATTTGAGGTCTGGAGAGTAGTGATGAGGGAGTACACTCGTTGCTTGGGTTTTCCCGAGCATGCTTGGGTGTCCTCCGAGTATTTTGGTGTGCTCGGGGATTTAGTTTCTGTCGACACAGCTGCATAATTTGTGGCTGCTGGACAGCCTGAATACATATGGGAATTCCCTAAGAAACAGGCATTCCTCACAAACTAAATCTCCGAGCATGCCAAAATACTCAGAGGACACCCAAATATGCTCGGGAAAACCCGAGCAACGAGTATACTCGCTCATCACTACTGGAGATGCTTAGAAGCAAAGTAAGGAACATTTCATTTTTAGAATAACTTTACTGCAATACAAATTTCTCTCTGAAATCTACATGATTTGCTGAATTGGAATGTCAGCAGGTCCGCTCATCTCTAAGCCTGGCCATTTACATGCCTTTAGAGCAATCGTCTTTTTGTTCTCTAATGGCTGCATTTAGTAGGGTGACAATCCCTGTTACAAAGCACATGTAATCCCATTCTTTTTTCAGCAGCATAAAACCTCCAGTAGACCATATATTCACTAGATTTCAGTCTCACAGATTACTTTTGGAACAAGGTGAATGGGAGATATTTATTTAGCGTATGTGCAGTGGATGGTCCTAAATCATCTACATTACACCGTCATAGGTTAGGAATAAAATAAAATCTATAATGAATGTTTCAAGAATTTGTTAAATTCCTGACACAATGAAAACCCAGATGGGGGCAAAAGAGGGTTCAACCCAAAAATAGAAAAGTGGAACTACTAGTGTGCCACAGTCCTATGTACTGTACATCCTGTAAGTTCATCTGTAGCAGAAAGATTAAAATGCAGGTAAATGTAATGTACCAGTGGTCTCGCTAATTATCACCCTACTGACAGACTTTTTCTTTCTGTGCCAGTGAAATCTAATGAGCCAAAATGTCTGTTTCATTTTCTAAAATAATGGTGTAATGGCTAAAACGGCAGTGATGTATTTTCTTGGAAGTTTCCTTTTCTGTTTTGGAGAGGTGCCCAGTATCTGAACTCATGGCTTAAATCTGCTATTAAACCAGAGCTTGACATTGCTCAGCCTTTCCGATTGTGTTATATAAGTTGGTGTTTCCATTATGATACAGTCATACCCTGTCCTATACTATGATTCTTATTTTCCTTATTAATGAATGGCTTCTGAAGGGCCCCTCTGTCTAATAGCATCATTTCAATAATTACAAAGGTCTCAACTTTGTAATTTTTTTGCCTTTTAAGACAAAAATCCACATAATGATACATTTTCAATTGGTTAGCCCACTAATGATTAGGTTTATTTTCTTTGACAAGCTGTATGAGGGCTTTTTGGGGGAGAACTTTTTATAAATCCATTGATACAAAGTTGTATTGCATTTTATACCAACATTCTATCTAATACATGACATATACCTATGGAGGGCTTGAAACCCTTAGTTAGGTCCTTGGTTGCAGTGTTAAGCCACTGTCACCCTGTAATCACAAAACAGCTTAAAGGGGATTTCACATGAATTTTAATTAACATTTTAGTCAATATATCCTTAAAAAGTATGCAAATTACCTCTTCAAACAAAGAGGACTTGTACTCTATAGCGCCACCTATTGGAAGTAGCGATCCTACAAGTCACAATCAACCCTTTAACGAGTCTTGTAATATGACTTATCCTAAGTCATATTACAAGACTCGTTAAAGGGTTGATTGTGACTTGTAGGATCACTGCTTCCAATAGGTGGCGCTATAGAGTACAAGTCCTCTTTGTTTGAAGAGGCAATTTGCATATTAAATTTCCCAGAGGAGTATTGCACGGCGAATAAGCCTCCATACCTCGACATGCCAGAGCTGGTATGCCACTCTCCACAAGGAGAAACCTTACCCCTTAGACCTTAAAAAGTAATAATTCCTGTGCTGAGATAATCTCATAAATGTGCCCTTGCTGTGTACTGTGTAATAGTTGTGTCTAACCGTACAGAAATGTGGTCTGATCATAGGACATCTGTTGGGCAAGGGAGGAAGCAAAAGAAAGTATACAGCTAGCACAACACAGGATTGTAGCTGATTCTTTCTTTGAGGTATAGCATTGCCTAAAAACAGGTAGTGAAATTATTTAGCTTACAGAAAGAATTAGCTGAATCCCGTGCTCTTCTGTCTGTACACTCACTTTTGCATTCTCCCCTCCTTAGGAGACCATGTCCCTGCACGGTCAGACACAGACACTACACAGTACACAGCAGGGGCACATTTGTAAGATTATTCAGCATAGGGACATTTTTTTTAACACATCTAATTCTGTAACTTATTATTATTCCATTATCTATTAATTAAAATGCACTTTGTTTACGGGAAAACACCTTTAAGTGTTGCGGATGCTATTGAACACAACATCTAGAGTTAAAATGTTGAAATATATGCATGTTACCACACCAGTTGTGACAGGAGCTCAGCAAACAAGAAAGGCCACACTGGACCAAAGAACATAGTACACATTATGCTAACGTCAACTGAACCTGTTACTACTGATCTATTGATGGGTTTGGACAGTCTAATTAGTGTAATCCAGACAAGAAAAAGAAAAAAAAAAAAGTGAACTGCACTAGAGTAATTTGCGTCTCCCACTTAATGATGAAGATGCCTGTTATTTGACTGAATTTTTCAGCTCAAACAAACCATCTGATGTGCTCCGCATGAAAAAATACATTTATTTCACCTTTATGGTGTCAGCATTCAAATGTGGGACACAGGCTGTGGAGGAATGCGGGGATTGAGGAGGTGGACAACGGCCTTTTCGAGTCCTGGACCCGTTGAAGCGTTTGCATGTGAAACGGCCGTTGTCCAGCTCCTCACTCCCTGCATTACTCCACAGCCTGTGTCCCACACTTGAATGCTGACACCATAAAGGTGAAATAAAGGACATTTCAGAATGTCATCAAACTTGGTGAGTGCCGCAAAATTATTTATTGTTGAAGTCTAATTAGTGCATATGGGGGTCTCTCGACAGTCCCCTACAAATAGATCCGCCATGTCTGATTTCAAACTGAGATCCTTTTGTTCTCTAAGTGATATGCTGCCGCCAGAGATTTTTGGCAGTAACTCTCTCTTAGAGAACCAAGGAGAGCTCCATAGAGATAAACAGGCAAGATAGGGTTAAGCTGAACCATCATTAGGCTGACAGCTATCTAAAATGTAAGGGGTCAATAGACCAATTAGAGCCACTACTGACAATATGGTGAAAATTGCACAAATGAAAGAGAAGACTGCTCAATGACCAGTGTAAAAAAACAATACAAGGAAAAAGAAGAGAAAGTACCATACACTGTGGACCAGTAGGCACATCTAAGACTCATCATAATATGTATATTTGGTGTCAACAAATTTTTATTTAGTGCGATAATTTAAGACAAAATATTTCAACCACTTACAATACACACATAAGTATGAAAAAATGACTATGGTGCGTGACCATTGTGTTTTTCTTCAGAAAAGTCCTCCTGATTCATGAAAAGCAGCACCCAGAAAGAGGCAATAAGTAAAACATGAGTCAATGAAGAATAAAGTCCTAATAAATATCAATAAATATGTATAAATTTATAACTTGACATCCAAAAAAAGCCAAGCTAAAGAATACAGCTTCTAGTTATGATACAAGAACATCAAAATCTATGAAGAGGAAAGAAGTTATATGAAAAAAACAAGAATAGCATTGTCATCACTACCAATCCCAGGGATGTAGCAAGCAATCAAAGTGTGAAGAATAGCAGCATGGTTGTCTAAGCTGGCTTCTTCAAGGGGTAAAAATTATAGATTTTGTCTCAGTGTCGGATTGGGGTGTCAAAGGCCCACCAGTACCCAACTCCAGGGCCCCACTTTTCAGCTACATGCAAATATGACAACATCCTCAATCATAAAATTATATAACAATGATCTGGGTAGATTGTTAAATGACTATGAAGCTGTCTTTGTCTGTATGTAGAGAGTCAAGTATATTGTGCCAAGTACTGCTCATATAAGAGGGTGGTGGCTTACTGCTGCACAGAGGCCCACCTGAGGATTGACCTGCTTACCCATGAAACATAAATAGAGGATCGAAGAAGACACTTTCCTGCAATCCGCATCCCCCAATTGTACAACTTGAATTCAGCAGTCAGTTCACAGAATGTCAGTGCACTCCGTCATCCTGGAAATCAAGTATTCTGTCCAGTAATTATGTGTATGCGTAAATCTTGCCCACATGCCACAATCTGTCATTTCAAATTGTGCTAAATCTCAAAATGTGTCTCCATATACCTGTATATTATCATCTGTGTGTCACATATACCCACCAAAACCATCAAAAAGGACAAAAAATGCTCAATAAGAATAAACTTTTATCTACTTATGTAAATTAGCAACTGTACTGTTATAATAATATGAATATGATAAACATAAAGTAAAAGGAAAATAAAACAAGGAATGTTGACATAGTCAAGGTGATACAAAATATATAAAAAAAAGATATTTACTGTATGTACATAGAAAGAGTATGTCATAAGGGGGAAGAACCCAAAGAATGCTAATGCACATTAAAATGAGAATAGAAGAATCTAAAATTGTATGGACCTGTATAAGGTCTCCTATTACATGCTGGAACATATAATCCATCAGCTGAGTCCAAAATATAAACAGGACTCGGCATAGTTGGGCAATCTTAAAAGGAATCTGTCACCAAGTTTTTTTTTGCTACCTAATTTTAGAGCAGCATGATGTAAAGACACCTGTTTTCGGTGATGCGTAACTGTTTTATCAGCAGGAGATTATTTCTAGTCTAGGACTAGTAATCCTGCTGTTAGATAATCAAGCATATTCATGAACTCTGAATTGGCACCACTGTTTGCCAACGTTCTGCCTATGCACAGTGTACAAATAATATACAGAGCTTGGCATTTAGAGAACTGGTAGATCTGCAGCGGATAAAGCTATGATTTTATCAAACTGCAGCATGCAGCCCAGTAAGTGACACAGCACTAAAATCAGGGTCTCTGCCCCTATTTGCTCTCAGATGTGGTAGTAAAATCCTGAAGGCAGATTCATTTTAAAGGAAGATTGATTGGACCTAATTTATTGATGTTCCTGATGTTCAGGATTAAGCACCTTTGTCCATGAAGGCTCAGGTCTCTGTTCAGTCTATCGTTGTAGATTCTGCTTACATCGGCACCGAGACGGCTGTGCTGGGAACGTGCTGGAGTACTGGGAATAGATTCCAACAAATCCTGAATGATTCCATTTCTATGATAGGGTCCAGTAGATTTCTCCATCCCCTGTGATATATGCGGTTGTCGAATCCTAGCGTTGTTTATAGAACTCAGGAAAGTGAAGGTTATTCCATTTAACACTGTGTGCAATGACAAGTGTATTAGATTTTTGTGTGACAGATACCAGATAATGGATGTTAATTACTGTAAGTGGATAATAGAGGCTAGAGCTTTTAGATACAAACAAGATTAAATGTATTTCCATGAATTATGTACTTAGAAACGAATGCAACATTAATTTGTTTTTGTTTATGCTCATTCTGTCTGAGATGCAGGCACATTGTGCAGGAAATAAGGCCACATTTCAAAACAGTGGTAAGAAAAGGATGACAGTGATCCTCATCTTCTTCACTTACACGCTGATAATGTAGAATATACAGACATGAGGTAGACGGAGGTGTTCTTGAACAGCCTTCAGATCTGCTTTTATTTCTATTATTTAATCTATTATATGGCAACATTTCTCCTATCTATTAGAGTACGCCATGTATTACTTTAAATGAACTAAAGTGAACCTGATAGCTGATATATGTTGCCTGATCCATGCGGATCATGTGTCAGGGAATGGCTGTATGATCTCAGACTGGCATGTCAGACTCTGATACGTTGCAGCGTTTCAGGGAAAAACATACCTTATAAGCCGCTGAGGACTGAGCAGCACTGAAAACTAGTCGGACATGTGGGTCCCTGGTGGCTTCTCCCCTCCCGCTGGCCATGATTGACAGGTTTCTGTGTATACGCAGATGTAAATCAAATGGTAAAACTGGAGAGACAAAAAGCACAAATAGGGTCTTATCTGATAGCCAAGTGGTATAAAATATTATAGGTATGCTCACCGGATGGGGTTATGACAGTCACAGCGCCTATGAAATCATATAAAGGATGCAGCAGGACCACCAAGGAGATATATTGCAATAAATGAGGAATTTGGTGGTTCAGAGTCCGAGCTGCACAAGGTTCAAAGATACAATCACACACAAAGGTCAAGCATAAATGTGGTTTATTATGCTAGCGCATTTCAAGGTTTGAAAATCTTGAAAGGCGTTAACATAATAAACCACATTCATGCTTCACCTTCGTGTGTGATCATATCTTTGAACCATGGGCAGTTCGGACTCTGAATCACCATATTCCTCATTTATTGCAATATACAGACATTTAGGTAGAGGCCTGTCACTCCAGGGCAGTGTGTGGGTGTGGTCACCAGGGACCCGCCTGCCTGACTAGTCTCCAGCTCATATAAAGTATGAATTTTCTGAAAAGCCACAGTGTTTCAGAGTCAAACATACCTGGCTGAGATCATGCAGCCAGTGCCTGAAATATGCTTCCCATTAATAGGGCAGCATGTATCAGCTTTCAGGTTGACTTTAAATGGTTATTCCAGGGACATATTCTTATCAAAGTCCTAATGTTGGTAATATTATGATTGTAGTTGCTATTTTCTACATTTTCGGACACCTAAATATATAAAGTCCTTACATTTTTGTAATGTAATGTTTTAAATGGAATTTGTAAACAGGGGTGATTAATATCGCTAGGGTCTTAAATGTAATTACTTAGCAAAAAAGAAAAGTATGGTACGAGTCATAGTGTCCCTACATGAGCTTTGCACATCTTACTCGGCCTCAGTCTTGTTTGCTCACAACATTCCTTTGGCATTCTCTTATTAAACCTACTCTACAAAAAAACAACACAGTAGCAATTACTGAAGCCTAACATCCTTTTCATTGCAGTACTTCAAATAGAAATTTGAGTCTGGTAATTCAGCTCAGGGCACTTAGGTTTATAAGTATGAAGGCATGAAGAGCATTGTTGTGTAGTGCTGCAATGAAGATGCTTGAGAGCCCATTTATTCCACGTGCAGAGTTTCTGAGGAACCCGTTATTGCACAGAGATGACCAATCCTAAAGATGGTCAACCAATGCAGATTGTCCACACCACTAGGGAAAACCCTTGCCCCTTTTCCCGACTCAAAGAAAGCACTAAGTTATTAATACAATAAATATCTTTAATGGAGAGTAACATTAACAACACCTCTCATCTTTTTAAACCCATTGTTGGAAGGGTATGGTCGCAGCTCTAAAATTAACCACCGGAAGTTGTGGGGATATGCCGCTGGACTCCCGGCACATGTTACCCCGTCTTGTTCTTCCGCCAACCGCTGCAACTTTTATCACCAATTTGGAGAAAACAACTAAGCTACAAACATCAAACATAACTTCTAATGAAAACAAAGGGACACTAATAAAAGGGAGGGAAGGTGGGCCGCTCCTTGATACCAAGGTTCAAAGAGGCCGGAAACACCTCAGGCACTGCCTTATATATCCCCAAGGGGGAGGGGGAAGAAAAAAACCCAGATCCTGAAATGACCTCATTGCCTCAGGCAATTGCAATAACAGTGGGGAAGGATAACTGGCTTAACTTAACCCTTTCCATGTGCGCCGGAAAAAGAGGGCAGTAAATTTAAAACCGGGCTGACCATTCAGGGGTTCCCGGCAAAGAAAGCCGGAATTCCGCATTTACATTTAAAATACAAACTAAGCTTCTTTGGAAGTCTTAATCCTGACATACACATTAGATGGCTGTCAGCAGACTGATTGTTCGGCCTTCTCACTCAGACATAGAAGTGCTCGTTTGGCTGAACTCCCCTGTGTTCTCTCTGAGAGTGTCACCGCCAGACATGTTTGGCAGTAGGTTATCTCTAGGGCAACAATTGATCAGCAGTCAAAATCAAGCATACTGGAATCTTAACTACTCTGACAAACAATCGCCGGGGCCCCCATACACATTAAACTGCTGACCAAATTCATAAATATTTGTGGATTTGGCTGACATTAGCCTAATGTGTATGGTCAAGCTTAAGTCTAGATTAAAATAATCCCACTGTTTTGTGTCTACAGCAGAGAATACAGAATCATGTGTCTCTATAATAAGTACAAATAAACCTTGAACATCCTGATCTTAAATTTGTATTAACATTTATCCCGTCAAAAGCCATTTAGCCCAAAGTATGTGTAACTTCCAAACAGCATCAATTCCTCCAGTTGCACTAGCACACAGTATTGGAAGACACTCAAGAGGTTTTTCCAAACATCTTGGAGAACTAAGCACAGATCTTTTGTATTTGTAAACTTGCCTTTTGTCGCTTAATGTAATCCGAGTCAGATTCCATGATGATGAGATCAGGTTTACACTGAAGATGGTTCGTAATGACTTTAGCTGTAAGATTGAGGTCGTTGTCCACCATGCTTCAACGTTGCCTGCAGAGACTCATGATTACACTGCTCTTCAGCGCTACGGTAAACAACCTGCATTTTGTTACATACAAATATTTGAAATTTTGACTGATCAGCCCAGAGCATCTACTTGCCATTTTACCCCACCTCAATTCTTATATCTTCATAGATAGTTGAGTTGCTTATCATTGTTCCTATGTCAAAGATAGGGATTTTTGCACACAATTATTTCATGAAGACAACTTCTGGGCAGATATCTCCAAACAGTAGATGGGTCTGGTTGGCTCTCTGTGGTTTTTGCCAGTTTTGAGCTGATGGTACTACTGGACATCTTCTGATATCAAGCAGAAAAAAGCATGATATACCTCTCACTGCCTGCACTAAGTTCCCTTGGTCGACCCATTATGGTCCTCAACGTTCCCCATTTTTGGTGATTCTTCAAAAGAGATTGAATAGCTCATCTTGAAATTTCACTCTGCTGAAATGTTTGTCTGGGAAAGAGCTTGCGGTATAATTTTCTTGTGTCTTATTGCTGATCTCAGACTTACCATGGGGTATAAACTGTGACATGAAACTTTCTTCTACAACCTCACCTTTGCAGTAGAGCTTGGCTTTTTTTCACCCAGATCGACCGCAGTTTCTCATTAAGATAATGATCTTTTCAACCTACATTTGAAACTCATGATCATTATCACCTGTTTGGTATAATTGATTTCTCATACAGCTAACTATAATCCTACAAAATTGCTGTTTTTGTGCTAGTGTACTTTCGAGAATTTATGTTGCTTGGGAGGCAAAGAGTTGTCACACCAAATATTGATTTGATTTAGATTTCTCTTGCAATCATTCACTTTATATTTTGTTAGTGTTGATTAAGATATTACTATGAACACTTCTATTTTTAAAAGCTTTCTTAGTTTGCAGCATTTTTACTTTTGCACAATTCTGTAAGATTGTTTATAATGGCAGTCCAGTTTAAAAAAAAATCAGAACTGTTTGGTGTTTTAGATAATTAGACTTTATTATATTTTCTTTGTTGGTCTAAAATATGTTCATTAAAGACTTAATCATTGATAATCTGCTCAGTACTTCCATCTTTGCGATATAGAGGCTACCAAGGAAGAAAGCTCTTATGGTGGATAAGCACAGGCCCTGCTAATGAGCTCCCGTTAGTGTGTTGACTCCACTGTGTTCATAGCTCCCCAGGGAAACTTTGCCAAAAGAGCATAAAGATTAGTTTTTCCCAAGGTGTTCTATGCTCATACTACTTAGAAAGTATCATTTTTTGGAACAAGTTAATAAAGCTGCTCTGTTTTTATTTGTTTTATGATCTGAAATGTTTAGTTATGTTTTTCCTTTCTACTTTCTTAATGTGTAATTCCGATGCTTAGTTAATATGCATATCATAATATTTTGCACTGATTTTTTTTTAGAATTTGGAAGTATTGGGGAATTAAAATAACAGTGTATATTTGGTTGTATTATTATTATTATTATTGTGATTATCATAAACACAAATTGTTTCAGTTCAATTTAAGTCTTTAACCTATTTACCCCCAAGAGTGGCTTGCATGTTAATGAACAGGCCAATTTTTACAATTCTGACCACTGTCCCTTTATGAGGTAATAACTCTGGAACGCTACCATGTATCCTGGTGATTCTGCCATTTTTTTCTCGTGACATATTGTACTTCATGATAGTGGCAAAAATTTATTTGAAATGACTTGCGTTTATTTGTGAAAAAAAGTGGAAATTTAGATAAAGTAATATTACTTATTAAGTATTTTCTGTGACATATCTCAGTGATTTAAGGGCATGAAAATTCAAAGTTGGAAAATTGCAAAATTTTCAAAATTTTCGCCAAATTTCTGTGTTTTCACAAATAAACGCAAGTCATATCATATAAATTTTACCACTTTCATGAAGTACATATGTCAAGAGAAAACATTTTCAGAATCACCGGGATCCATGGAAGCATTCCAGAGTTATGACCTCATAAAGGGACAGTGGTCAGAATTGTAAAAATTGGCCCTGTCATTAACATGCAAACCACCCTTGGGGGTTAAGGGGTTACAGGAATCAAATGATCTTTACCAGGGATGTCTCACAGCAAGATTTGGATTAAACTAGTCTGACCCACAGGTAATGATCCTTAAGGGTATGCCACACTAAACAACATCGCTAACGGGATCGCTAAAAAACGTCACTATTTAGCGATCCCGTTAGCGATGTTGTTGTGTGCGGCATCTACCAGCGACGAGCTCCCTGCTGAGATCCTGCTGTGATCTCGCTCGTCGCTGGAATCGTTCCGGACCCTATTTTATCGTCGGCGCTCCCGCTGGGTAAGTATTATCGCTGAGTGTGGCACCTTTTATTTAGCGATTTAGCGGTATTTTGTACCGCTAAAGTCGTTAAGGAGATCGCTAACCGCGATAGCGTCCTTAACGACATCGCTAAATAAAGCCGCTACTAGCGATATTAAAACGATCCCGCTAGCGATCTCATTAGTATGCGTCTTTATCGTGATCGCTAGCGGAATAGTTTAGTGTGGCAGTACCTTTAGAGTAGCTAGCAGTTGAGAGCTAGTAATGAGAGACAGATAGGGAGTGGCACTAGCTGGGGATAGAACCAGGAAATCAGCAAGAAACCAAAGATCCAAGAGATATGATGAAAATGGAGTCAAAAGGTTAGAACAGTGATCAAAAAGGAGATACAAACTTTATGGCTACAAAGGGGGAAGACAAATAGAAGACTGTATGAACACAACAAAGTTAGAGCACAGGAGTGAATACAGTTATGCTAAAAAGTTTTCATACCCCGGCAGAATTTTTGCTTTCTTGGCCTTTTTTTTAGAGAATATGAATGATAACACCAAACCTTTTACTCCACTTATGGATAGTGGTTGGGTGAAACCATTTATTGTCAAACTACTTTGTTTTCTCTTTTTAATTCATAATGACAACCCAAATCATCCAAATGGCCCTGATCAAAAGTTCACATACCCCATTTCTTAATACCATGTACCGTGTTTTGTGATATTTGTGGATGAGGTTCTTTATTTTCTCAAATGGTAAAGCTGCCCACTACTTTTGACAAAAAGCCCCCAGTTCCTGTTAATTCCTGGGATGTCTAGCACGAACTGCATGCTTGAGATCTCCCCAGAGTGGCTTAATAATATTGAGGTCAGGAGACTGAGATGACCACTCCAGAACCTACACGTTGTTCTGCTGTAGCCAATGACAAGTAGTCTTGGCCTTGTGTTTTGGATCAATGTCATCCTGGAACATCCAAGTAGGTCCCATGCGCAGCTTCCGGGCTGATGATTGCAAATTTGCCTCCAGTATTTACTGATAATGTGCTGCATTCATCTTTCCTTCAACTTTGACCAAATTCTCTGTTCCTTTGTAGCTCACACATCCCCAAAACATCAGTGATCCACCACCATGCTTTACAGTAGGAATGGTATTCCTTTCATAATAGGCCTTGTTGACCTCTCTTCAAATGTAATGTTGTTTTGGTTGTGGCCAAAAAGTTCAATTTTGGTCTCATCACTCCAAATTACATTGTTTTAGAAGTGTTGAGGCTTGTCTCTGTGCTGTTTTGCTTATTGTAGGTGAGATACTTTGTGGCATTTGCTCAGTAATGACTTTCTTCTGGCGACTCGACCATGCAGTCCATTTTTCTTCAAGTGCCTCCTTATTGTGCATCTTGAAACAGCCAAACCGCTAGCTTTCAGAGAGTCCAATATTTCAGCTGATGTTATTTGTGTGTTTTTCTTTGCATCCCGAACAATTTTCTTAACAGGTATGGATGAAATTTTTGTTGGTCTACCTGACCGTGGTTTTGTTTTTACACAGCCCCTGATTTTCCATTTGTTAATCACAGTTTGAACGCTGCTGAATTGCATTATCAATTCCTTGGATATCTTTTTGTATCCCTTTCCTGTTTTATACAGTTCAACTACCCTTTCCCGCAGATCCGTCGACAATTCTTTTGCATTTCCCATGACTCACAATCCAGATTCATCAGTAGTTAGATGAAAGATGCGAGAGTCTATCTGGATCCCAGAAACTAACTCAGCTTTTATACACACACACTGATTACAAGCAAACAGGTCACAGGTGAGGATGTTACCTTTAGTAGCCATTTAAACCCATTTGTGTCAACTTCTGTGCATGTTTTCAGGCCAAAATCACCAGGGTATGTGAACTTTTGATTAGGGTCATTTGGATGTTCTGGGTTGTCATTATGATTTAAAAAGAGGAAACACAGTAGTTTGACAATAAATGGCTTCACTCAACCACTAACCATGAGTGGAGAAAAAGTTTTGGTGTTATCATTCATATTCTCTGAAAAAAGGCCAAGAAAGCAATAATTCTGCCAGGGTATGTAAACTTTTGAGCACAACTGTATGTAACAATGATCATTAGCAGCTTTCTCACAATCTACAGTGTTCAAAAAAAGCTGTCAATCAGTGTTTTGGCTGGCGTTACACTGGGCTTAGCATTCAGAGATCTGCAGGAATAGCTGCAGAAAAAAAACTTTGCATCAAAGCTAAGACAAGCAGACAAGTATTTGACACATTCCTAGAATCAGAGTCTCTGACCCTATATCATGATGCTCCCAGTTTACAAGGCAAAAACCTGGTGAGAGATTCCCTTTAAGTATAAACATAACATATATTCAGTCTACAGATAGAATGTTCTGGAATCAATTATACATGGCATGCATGTGGGATGCTGGAAGGCTGCTTACCTGCAGGGCTGTCCAGTAAAGATGACTGCTCACAGATAGGAGCATTAGGTTTATTGCAAATGGTTCTTTCCTGTTGAAACAGAACTCCTTAGGGACCTTGTCTTCTGTTTATTTTTTAATATCTTTTTTTCTACTTTTTATAGCATAATAGACATTGTAAAAAGCGGTTAAAATAATGATTTATCTTCCAGGTCTACTTCAACTATGCAAAAGGTGCAGACTAAGGTTAGACAGGGGCAGTCAGGAATCACAATTGCAACCAGAACCAAGATTCTCATGAAAAAGTGCTGTTCATGTTTCCAACATTTACTCATACTTCAAAAAATGCTGAATTACATTTCTAGAATACTTTGGCCTTTATAAAATATTTTAACAATTGCTTCAACGATGTGAAAATCTATAAACACTTGGATGGGAAAATGTTACATCATATTACCGTAGATTACCTTTTATAGTCAAGTTGGTCTCAGTGTCTCTAACCCAAAACATTACAATGTTATGATGTAAAAATGAGCTAATTATATTCATTCACTTTGTTAATTTAGATTTGATCTACATCTTAAGCTATTTTCTGGATGTCTTATAGCAAGTGGGAAGTGGGGGGCTAAAAAAGAAAAATGATATTTAATAAAATCTGATTAAAATGCCAGCTTTAAAAAATAACTGAAGCTCTTTCGTATTAAAAAAAAACAAAAGAAAAAACAATTTTTTAAATGCGCCACCATAAAAAATACGGATATTTTGTAATGCTGGAATTCGAACAACTCCTAGATAATATTCATTCCATAATGTATATTATGCAATAATATAATCAAAGGTTGATTTCTTTTTATTTTCTATTCTGCCTAAAAATTTTTTAATAAAATTGTAATTAATTAAGAATTTATGAGTACATCAAAATTATACTAGAAACAACTCATTCTAAAAAAGAAAAAGAAAATAACAAGCGCCGGTCTTTAAAAGGTTAAAAAAATAGCATCTCTATGAAAGAGATTCTAAGGATTTTATTTTGTGAAGTTTATGCAGGATATTTAGGGGTCCGTTTTAACAAAAACTGCTGTAATTAATATAACCAAGTCTGTCTACTTTAATGTCCACTCTCAGTGGTCCAAAAGGGAATGTTAATGCATAATGAAGGCTTCTCAACCTCACTGCTGACCTCCGCTCCTTACCATCGTCAGTGGGATCCTCGCTGCATGCCATTATCACCGTTGTGAGCTCTGAATCCTCTCACACTAGGCCGGAAGTGTTCTGCATATGAGTGCGCAAGGTCACGCAGCACGTTGCTACGCCCACAGGTGGACCTGCCTAGGAAGGGGCGTAGCTAAGTAGTTAGCTTGTATGCGCTGGTGCCCTTGATGATGGACACAGACTGGGCTGCAGATAGCCTCCAAGTACCACTCCAAGGCAGGCGCCAGTACTGCAACTGCCAATTCCAGGGGTCGGGTTCACTGAAACGTGGAGACATGACTGAGGTAACTAGCAGTATACTGAGATGGACGGACTGTATGGACAGCTTGGATGTTGAAGATAGGTTCTGTTCATACTTGTAGATATCAGGAAACGGTTCTGAAGCTGGCCACACTAGGACCAGGGACAAAGGAATCAGGAAGGCTGCATCAAGACCAGGAGACCAGGTATTGGTACCGTAGATGTGGTTTCAGGATTAGGATACCACTGAAGCGGCCCCAGGAACATGGACATACTACATTGGACTAAAGGGAACACAAGACAAGTAAATAACTTTAATAGCCTAAGGACGGGAGACCTGGAAACATACAGTTGTACTCACCAACACCACTAAACTATACTGTAGGTGTAGCTCAGGCACATCCCTAATGAGGAGGGTGCCTTATATACAAGATTCCTCCCAGCCAGGGCCGGACTGAACATTTGGCAATTCTGGCAAATGCCAGATGGCCTGGTCCAGTCATGGGCTGCATTGTCTGCTAGCTGTTAATAGTGTCAGCGACCTCAGGGTGTAGCTGAGACAAAGCATCAGGGGGAGGAACAACATGGGCCCAGCTTATTTCAAATGCCAGGGCAGAATTTCACTCCTAGTCCATTCCTGCTCCCAGCTATTGGCTGGGAGACACCTTGCAGGTGAATACTTTATTAAAATGACTCCCAGCTTTCAGCTGCGGCATTTTGCCATGTGCATACGCTGCCCCATTAAGAACAGAGGAGCGTGTGCACATGCATACTAGGCGCACTGCCAGAAAACAGTGCGATGCGCACAGATGAGAAGGAGACAGCCTCCTAGGACTCTTCTGCAGTCAGGGCGATGAGTAATCCAGCATCCCCGCATGGTGGGAGGAGGGGAACCATGCGAATATGATGGCAGAGACGCTACACATGTCATGACCTTACTTGTGCTTGTGCAGAACCCTCCCGGGGATTTCAGTGTTCGTTCTGATAAGATGTGACACGGACTGGATGGATGATGGCGAAAAGCAGACTGCCAAAGGGGTCAAAGAGGTGAGCAGTAAGGTAAGCATAAGTATTTCTTTGTTTTTTAATTTTTTGATGTCCTTTTTCTCTGATTTTTGTAATATTTAATTCCACTGGAATATATTTGTTCATCGTTATTTTGTAACAATGCTGAATTTTATAAAATGCCACATCTATTGTCAGGTATGAAATTATTGCTAAATTATAATAGAATTTTTTTTTAGTGAAATGAAAAATTATAATAATCCTATTTTAAACTACATACTATTACAGTATGTTGCCATATGGAGCAATATAATTCTGTTTACTCAACATCGCATATATTAAATGTCTCTTCATCTTTAGAAATTCTGCAGACTTAGTTCCTTTATTGTCTATCCTTTGTTATGGTTTGTTGAGATTACAGAATTGTGCTCAAAACCAGAACCAGAAGTAAAGAGCTTTTGAAGAAAGTAATGAAAAGCATCTGAAACTACGAATTATAGGTTAAATCCCAGGAGCCCCGAGAGGAACTGTTCTATTTACAGCTTTCCTAATGTACATAACTCCCAGGAGAGCATCATGCCATGCTTGGTACTGTATGTCAGAAGATGAAAATCATTCTTCTATGGTTATTTACAATGCCTTGTGAAATAGCAGCGCTTCAAAAGAGGGTCCAGACACAAATGAGGTTTCTGGAGATGAGGAAATTGTGTCCTTTTGTTATCATAGTAAATGGCGGGCTCCAGTTAGGTAAGTGCAAGTCACAGCGGACAGTGCCACTTCTTACCTACCAATATTTCATACAATCAAGCCAATTACGAAAAATAGGGCATGCAGTGGTAGTGTTCTTATAAATCAGCTGAAGCTTTGGTTCAGATATTAACGAAAATCAAAGGAAGCGACCCAATATATTTTGCAAGAGGTCGAAAGAACTGTAATAGGAGGTTCCTATGTAGTAGATATAGTATCTTTTACTGGTTATACAATCATATTGACCTCAAATGAGTTGTCTGCTACTGTTACCTCCACTGAATCCAAGAAGCAACCTCTGAAGTGCCTTGTTTGAGTGGAGACATGGTTCAATGAGGTGTGCTCCACTGCACCATTCATGTTTGGGTGACTGCCAGAGATATTCAAGTACAAAACTCTGCTGTTTTTGGCAGTTCCATAGACAATGAATAGAACAGTGGTGTGCATGTGTGGCAGTTTCCCTACTGAAATAAGGCACCTTCCAATGGTGGGACACTTGGCCATTAGGAAGAAATTCCCACTGCATAGTTGATAACTTTATCAATGTCATCCTACAAGAAACACTACACTACTAACAGTGTATATATATATATTTATATTTACATATTCACAGTGCCTTGCGAAAGTATTTGGCCCCCTGGAACTTTTCAACCTTTTACCACATATCATGCTTCAAATATAAAGATACCAAATGTAAATTTTTGGTGAAGAATCAACAAGTGGGACACAATTGTGAAGTTGAACAAAATTTATTGGTTATTTTAAATTTTTGTGGAAATAGAAAAACTGGAAAGTGGGGCGTGCAATATTATTCGGCCCCTTTACTTTCAGTGCAGCAAACTCACTCCAGAAGTTCATTGTGGATCTCTGAATGATCCAATGTTGTCCTAAATGACTAATGATGATAAATATAATCCACCTTGACTGCCATGGTAACGCATGGTCTCACATAATCGTGATGCAGGAGAACCGCTGTCAATGATTGATAGCAAAATTTAAGTGATTTAACAGCAACAAGCAGAACAAGCACTGGTTGCTTCAATTATAAGAAGATGTCATCTGTGCAACAGAAAAGGCATCTTTAGTTTATGAAACAGACGCAGCTCTTAAGCCGCTTCATACTTCCATAGCAACCTATGATGATAATGTAAGTCATAGTGTCAGAGATCCTTCAGCATTCAAGAGTAGTAGGAATAAGATATTTTTGAAATGTGTTGAAGAAAAGTTTTTTGTTTCCTATGTTCTCAGCATACAAGTTTACTTCTAAAGTTTGTGACAAAGGTGGCTGAGAACTTCCTACCTAACGGGCTCATTTAAGAGACGTTGTTGGACAGTACTGTATATTCAATTTTAAGCATATTGTCTAAAATGACTTGTTCATCTCCGCAGTCACAACATGACAGACCCAATCAGTAGATGTGTTTTCACTTTCTCCTTGACCTGGCACATTTCAAGATGTTTGGTCTGAGATGATCAGCTTTAAAAAAAAATGTATGATTTTGAAATTATTTAAACATGATTGACTTTTACCCTCTATGGGCACCATTCATCAATGTTTTGATTCCAGTATTCAAAAGTAAAATGTTTCGAAAAGTCGAAATATTTGTGGAATTCGAGGCTGCATTTAAATTTTGTGATTTATGTCATTCCTCTCCATTTTCACCCAGCTTTAAAAAAGTAGGCAGTGCTAGGGTAGGAGGGTAAGGGCAGGTGACCACCACTCAACAAATTTATTATGAGCGGCAGCATTGGCTACGCAGCAAATCTTATTGCAACAGGGATTGTAGAAGGATTTGTGACAAGGTGCAGGTACAGTGGGTACAGAAAGTATTCAGACCCCTTTAAATTTTTCACTCTTTGTTTCAATGTAGCCATTTGGTAAATTCAAAAAAGTTCTTTTTTTCTCATTAATGTACACTCTGCACATACTATACTTTCTCAAAAATTACCGGGCTTGGCGTCTTCGGTGGAGCTTGGTCCCAGGGTCGCTGTGGAGGTAGGAGTGGGGCAATGCTGCGGACCAAAGGCTGGGAGGAAGGGAGGGTCAGAGATGCAATGCTGTGGGTGTTTGGTAGTGCGGGGGCTCTGCCAGCATTTTGTGAAAACCCAGAGCTCCACACTTCCATGTTTCACATTGCGGTGGACTCCAGGAAAATGGCTCCATGTGCAGATGGAGATCTCAGCTCTGATATCTCATCTCCCGAAATCTAGGTGCTGAGATCTCCATCTGCACATGAAGATCTATGAAAACCATGGAAGAGCAGGGGCCCAGGCTTTCACAAAATGTTGGCGGAGCCCCTGCATCACCAAACTCTTGCAACCTCCGAACACTCCCTCCTCCCAGCCTGTGGCCTGCAGCATCACCCCCTCTTGCCTCCACCAGCAGTGACCCTGGAACCCCGCTCCACCGCAGCCAGTAAGGTATATTTGAATTATATGACGCACCCCCATTTTCCCCACAAATTTGGGAGTGAAAAGATGCATCTTATAAGTCTTATAATGCGGAAAATACAATATATTTCTATATATAAAATAGAAATATTGAATTTTACTTTTCACTCTGTCCACTAAGTTAAATAATAGAGATAATATTTTTTTTCAGCAGACAAATTTCTGCTAAAACGCAAGAGACAGGATCTGTCTTTCTACTCATGATCTGAGGTGGTGGAGGTGAAATGTGACCCACTATTATGAATTGGGGATCTTGTGTAATCTACTGTATGTAGAGGTGTTAACTGTCATCCTTTAAGTGATGATAATGAGACTGCTGAAAAATCCTCTGTGCAAAACAGGAAGCATGATCCTAATTTAAGCCCAGTG
>VIAB01007204.1:25105-35700 GCA_009801035.1 Oophaga pumilio | reverse complement strand
AAAAAACCACATGTTGGAGACCTAGCTTCATTTGTAGTAAAAAATAGCTCTTTTTTAATCTCTTGGATTACTTATGATCAACATAACAGTTTATGTCACAATGTTATTTATCATAGGACTGATGATAACCTTGAAGACTCTGATGAATCGCCAACAGCTAGATCTGTGCCATGTACCTCTGCATCGGAGACCAAAGCCCCAACAGAGCCAACTACAGAAACACAGCCTGATGACAAGGTGTCTGATGCAGCTCAAACCTCCACTGATGCTGGGACTGGAAGCACCCAAACAACAGCCCCAACAACATCCCAAGCAGGAACCCCAGCACCACAGCCAGCATCAACATCCAATTTACCTCGGTATCTTACACACACTCTCTGAGATAGACAAAACAGGTGACAGGAAGAGCCACATATGCTGCCCGAGCTCATTGATGCTCGAGTTTTATCCATACTAAATTCGATGACACCTGAAAATTCTACAGATCGGTTTTGTCGCTCCCTCTCTCCTTGCCTAGCCAAAGTTCCTGATGAACAGCAGGAACGGGTGCAGGCTGCAATATTGACCCTCATTGCAGCAAGCCAAGGAGAGCAGGACCCAAACCCGGTGCTAGGGCCCATTGAACAATGGTGAGCTGCCCAGCATCCAATTCAGATGCCATCTGCTACCAACATAATACATGCACAAAATGTAGGTACACAATCTTCAGGGCCCAACCTTGGCCCACAAACACAACAATCACAGCAAATGGCTGCATCCTCGTCCATGCTTCCATCTCCTGCCTCCAGACATCCTTATCCCCAAATGTATGCTCCTGTTTGGTTTCCTCCTGCCCGTTGCTACACCAATGATTATGTGCAAATGTGTGACCCTGCCTCACTACCTCATGCCCATAGCCAGCAATATGGGCAAATGCCTGACCCTGCCTCGCTGACTCATGCCCGTGCAAGTAGGCAGCAATATGGGCAAATGCCAGACCCTGCCTCACTACCTCATGCCCGTGCCAGTAGCCAGCAATATGGGCAATTGCCTTATCCTGCCTCACTGCCTCATGCCCGTGCCAGTAGCCACCAATATGGGCAAATGCCTGACCCTGCCTCACTGCCTCATGCCCGTGCCAGTAGTCAGCAATATGGGCAAATGCCTGACCCCACCTCACTGCCTCATGGCCGTGCTAGTAGCCAGCAATATTGGCAAATGTCTGATCCAAGCACCACCTACAGCCAACATTCTGAAACAATGTCCTCCAGCATGTCTGTTGGTAATAGTAATGGTGATAGTTTTGCTATGCCACAGCCCTACAATCTGCCATCAAGGCACCAGACAACTGTGGTGAGCCAATTTGTTCCGCCTAACCGTATGCCAAGAGATGACACCTATAGTACTTCCAAATCATATCTGAGCCAGATTGTTGACTCAGAACCTACTTTACCTCAGACACAAAGTGTTTCCGAAACATTTTTGGATGAGTCTTACCAAACACAACCTTATCCCACATCTACATCTGTTACAGCATCAGTTTTGCAAAATGAACCTCCTCAAACAACCACACGCCAGCCCACAATGCCTACAGGACAAATGGGCACACAGTCCTCCAGCCCCGAACATGTAAGCGCTGAAAATACCACAGATGAATCTTTCTCCAGTCATGGTGACTTTGTGGATTTATGACTTACCTAAATAAGTAGGTTACCTTAATTATGTTGTGAAAAAATTTGGTTTACTTTTGCTTCACCATCTCAGATGAATACATGTGTTGTAAGAAAAATAAAACACATTGGTAAAGTGTTAATATGTCTTGTTTCTTTGGCAAAGTCTATATAATTTTGACAATAAACAATAGATATGAGGGAAATAAAAAAGTTCATAAACAAATAAGCAGTATATCTACCTGTCCACCGTTATGTCCCACGAAGTAATCCATATCTGGCCCATACACTATTTACAACCAGGATGGTGCTAATATTAATCTGTGCTGGATGAAACATAATGGGAAAGGAGGAGAAGGTGGTGGCACACGCTGCTTCATTGACTTGCAGTGAGGTCACTGAAGCTGCGCCCCCTCACAGCGTCAACTGCGTTGAACTATTTACCATTGTGAAATGGCAGTGAAATTGGACACTTCAAGGTCAGTATGTGTCAACAACATGATCGCAAGGTGACCCACTCACCTTCCAGAACACAATCAATGAGTGAGGGTCTTAGCTATTTTGTGTTAGTCTACAATTATCAGACCAAATACATACTTTCCTACATGGTATATTTATCACAAACACAGGAAACACATGATAATTAGGTATTAGTTATTTGTTATGGGTAGCAATGAGGCTTTGAGAGGGTCATGTATGAGTTACCCACATCGAATGTCAGCTCGCAACCCACGTCAAGGGTCCTCAGTGCCTTGTGAGTCCCTAATCAATTTTGAATAAAAGGCCAAACCAAATTGTATCTAAACCAAAAAAAAAAAGGGGCAGAATACATATTTAAGTGTAACATTAGTTGTCCTCTTCCATTTGCCATGGCACACTACCCTCTGGTGTCAAAAAATAATCGGCAAAAATATTTCTGACTAGAAGGGCAGAGTGAGCTACTCGGGGAGCATGCAGTGTTTTCTCTGGTAATGCCACATTAACCACTCTCCCATCATCCACATCATCCAAGGATGGTTCTTGTTGTCGGCAGAAATTATGCAAAATAATGGCAGCATTTATGACTGCTTGGACATTTGCTGTATGCATTTGGATTTGAGTTTCAAAAATACGCCATCTTGAAGTCAAAATTCCAAAAGCACACTCAACCAATCGACGGGCTTTCATTAAAAATTCTCCTCCGGTTGTCCAAACCTCGAAGTGGAAATGGTCGAAGAACATGCCTTGAGAGCGCAAAGCCCTCATCAGCAACGATGATAAATGGTGCAGGTGGGCCTGACGCACCAGGAAGCACACATGGTTGTGGCAGATTTAAATTAGTGTCAGCAAGTCGCCTAGCTAATCTGGAAGCTCTAAAGATGCGAGCATCAGAGGCACTCCCATATGCCCCAATGTCAGCAAGAACAAAACAGTAGTTGCTGTCAGCTACAGCCAGCAGCACAATGGAAAAAAATTTTTGTAATTAAAAAAACGAGAACCAGAGTTTGGCGGCTTCTTGACACGAATGTGTTTACCATCCAGGGCACCAATGCAGTTTGGGTACTCAGTGTCTTCTATGAAACCCTGGGCAATCCTCAACCAGTCTTGTGTGGTTGGTTGAGGCATGAGGCGGCTGTTTAGCTTATCCCAAATCAGATCACAGGTTGAGCGCACAATCCCAGATATGGTTGACGTGCCGAGGAACTCAAAATGGAGGGAAGAATATGAGTGACCAGTAGCCAGGAATCTGCTAACAAAAACAATATTTTGAATGTCTAACATTCACCATCAATTGTGAATTATGTTGATAAATCAAACAATTTGTACATAGTGAAGGTAATACAGCACACATCTACATAAAATATATGTTTTGTGCAATATAACCAACACCCATTAATGCTACACACAGGTGTGACATAATGGAATTCTCACAAAGTGGCCATGTAAATAGTTTGGTTGTGGGCCATACTATTTGATTGTTAGTAAGAATAGATATCCAAACTGTATGTTTGCCTTTATTTCTATGGCAATGGTTAACAAAGACATGTTTTTGTAGTTACTATTATGGTCATTGTATAACCTAGGGAAATGGGACATTACTCGCTTGACATTTCACCACTTAACCCACAACGATGGTTTGCAAGTTATTGGTCACAATATCATGTTTAGCACAAAAAAATTACCTCACGGTTACTAGCAAACGCCCCTCCGGAGAAATGCTTAGTCGCATGCAGGTGTCTTGTCTGAGAAGGTAAGGCCGCAAAACATGAAGTATGTTGTCAAAGCCGAGAATGGAAAGACGACAAAAAGCAACAAACTTCACCGGGTATCTGCGAAGTTCATTGTACAATTTTGAAAAATGACCATATGCCCCACGTAGCAAGAGTAGAGGGTGAACCCATAGCCTCTTTTGCAGCCGTGATTCCTCATCAAGCATATGGTGGCGAACCCCAAACCGACGTGACACAAGCCATGCCAACCACAAAAACGCCTCATTGTCACTATACATATTTGTGACACCAAATGAGTCCTAACACACACCCCAAAGATGATATGTCATCGGCAAAAACTTTTTAGGAACACATAATCACTAATGGATCACACCTTCGCATGTTCCAAGCCTTTAATTAATGCCTTTAGCCATCATATGGAGCTCAAAACCTTTGTGTGTGATACGTATTAACATGGACAGCACACGGACGATAAACACGGACACACGGACAGCACACGGATGACACACGTATGGCCTACGTGCACACCCGGACACACAGACATGGATAGCTCCGGGACCGTTTCTTCACATACTGGAAATATCTGGACGTGTGAGACTGGCCTAAACCACATTTAGTGTCCACATGTTTGACATTTCTGTGGCGATGAGAGCCCGCCTAATTTACAGGTGCGTGTCTCCAGAAGCACAAGCTGGGCACTACAACATACTGGGCACTACAACATACTGGGCACTACAATGACAGTTTGAAATTTTCACTTAGCAAAATCCACTGCTCCTTGTTTCTGGAAAACACCCATGGAGCTAAAATCATCACTACACCTGTAGATAAATTTCCAAAGGTGTATAACTTCAAAAATGGGGTCACTTGAGGGAAAATTGTGCTCTGTATATCGAGTCTGCAAACTATTCTAGAAAAATCTGCACTTCAAGAGGCAAATAGCGCTCTGTCCCTCCCGAGTCTCACCATATGGTTAAGCAGTACTGTATAGCCATATATGGGGTTTTTCTACATTCAGCAAAAAGTATGGGACAAATTTTGGTGCCATTTTTACCCATTTTCCCTTGTGAAAATGTAAAATCTGGGGCTAAAACAAAATTTTGGTGGTAAAAATGAAATTATTTTTTCTTCACTGCCCAATAGTATAAAATTCTGTGACACACCTGTAGTGTCAATATAATCACTGCGATCCTATATGAATTTATTGAGCGGTATAGTTTGTAAAATGCAGTCACTTATGGCGGTCCTACTGTTCTGGCACCTGAGGGGGCTCCGCCAGTGGGTCATGGCACCCGCAAAACATAACAGTAAAATCTGCACTATAGTATGGTGCTCCTTCCCTTCTGAGCTTTGCATTGTGCCTGAAAAGTATTTCCTGATTACATGTAGAGTATTGGCGTATCCAAGAGAAATTTTACAACAAGCCGAAGTCTATTTTTTCCTATTAACACTTAGAAAATGTAAAAACTTGGGACTGAAAAATTCTGTGAGGCACATGTGGTGTGAATATGATTACTGCACCCAAGGTCGGCGTCAACACCCTGCGTACCCGGGCAAGTGCCAGGTCCCTGAGCAGTTGGGGGGGGGCACTCGCCATCGAGGTAACCGGCGCTACGGGGGCCTGGTGTCTGTGCCTGTGTCGGTGCCCGCGATTGGCCACCCAGCCTGCTGCGGGCCTTGGCACTTGTGATACGTATCTTTCCCCGCTCCACAGCTGTAGCGTCTTCCGTTCTCTGACTGTGACTTTCAGGTCAGAGGGCGCAATGACATCACATCTGTGCACCCTCTGCCTAAACAGTTAAAGTGCAGAGAGCCAGAAGATGCTGACGCTGAGGAGTCTGGAGTAGAGCAGCATCCAGCGACGAAAGGTGAGTATTTAATTTTTTTTTATGTTTGGACCATCATACATTGGAGAATCATATATGGAGCATTATATATGGGGCCCATTATATACTGGGCATCATATATGGGGCCCATTATACACTGGAGCATCATATATGGGGCACATTATACACTGGCGCAACATATATGGGGCCCATTATACACTGGAGCATCATATATAAGCCCATCATACACTGGAGAATCATATATGGGGCCCATTATACACTAGAGAATCATATATGGGGCCCATTATACACTAGAGAATCATATGTGGGGCCCATTATACACTAGAGAATCATATATGGGGCCCATTATACACTGGAGCATTATATATGGGCCCATGACAACCTGGAGCCAGCACTCACTGCACTCTTAGATGAATTAATTGGGGGGTGTAGTTTGTAAAATGAGGTCACTTATGAGGAGTTTCTGCTGTTATGGTGCCTCAGGAGCTATGTATCACGGGAAGGATTGCAAGGGAACTCACTAGTGCAATCTCCCGGAAGACGGGTACCGAAGACAGCTTCAGGCTCCTAGGAACGCGGGGTGAGCAGGGCAGGAGAGAGATAGTTTCAGGACCTGAATCACCTGACAGTTGGGGGCATGGCTAAGGCACAGGAGATCTAGAAGCTGAAGGAAAACTCCTAGAAAGGTAACTACGGGACAAAGTTACCCAGGGGCAAAGACAGAGACGTAAATCAGAACAAGCCGGGGTCAAAGCACGAGAAAGCAGTACAGTACCAAGGATAAGACAGAACGGATTGTCGGGGCAAGGTCAAAACCAAACAGACAGAGAAGGTACAGAAACAGAATCCAACAAGCAGTATCCAGAGATCAGACCAAGTCAAAACCAAAGTATCAGGCAACAGGAACACAGCACAAACACACTCAGGGGTCAACACACTCTGCCTAGGGCGAAAGTATAACTGACGGGGATTGGAGCTTCCTAGGGCTATAAGAAGCTCCCCCAGAACCAAGGAGAGGCCACAATAATAAGCCCCAGGTGTGCACGTAAGAGCCTGCAATGGAATCAAAACATTAACCCCTGGTGTGCAGGTCAAACCTATACTGGGCTCAAGACATTAACCCCTGGTGTGCAGGTCAAACTTGCACTGGGATCATGACACTATGCCAATGTGATATGGCACCGTCAAACCATTCCAGGAAAATATGAACTCCAATATGGTGCTTCTTCCCTTTTGAACTTTGAACTGAGTCTCAAAGTAGTTTTCGACCATGTATGGGGTATCGGTGTACTCAGGAGAAATCGCACAACACATTTTGGGGTTCATTTTCTCCTGCTACCCTTCAGAAATATTTTTTTTTTCCATTTTCACATCCAACTTTGTACAATTTTGTGAATCCCCTGGGGGTTCAAAGTGCTCACCACATGTCTAGATAAATTCCTTGTGAGGTCTAGTTTACAGAATGGGGTCACTTGTGGGAGGTTTCCACTCTTTCAGCACATCAGGGGCTCTCAATACAACATGACAACCGCAGACAATTCCATCAAGTCTGCATTCTAAAGCGTCACTCCTTCCTTTTTGAGTCCTGTCATGCACCCAAACAGTAGTTTTCCCCACATATGGGGTATCTGCATAATCAGGAGAAATTGCACAACAAATTGTGGGTTCCATTTCCTCCTGTTGCCATTGTGAAAAGGTCACTCCTTCCATTTTGAGTCCTGCTGTGCACCCAAACAGTAGCTTTCCCCACATATGGGGTATCTGCATAATCAGGAGAAATTGCACAACAAATTGTGGGTTCCATATCCTCCTGTTACTATTGTGAAAATAAAAAAATTGGGGCTAAAAACATTGTTGTGCAAATTTTTTTTTTTAAATTTTCATGGCTCTATGTTATAAACTTCTGTAAAACACATGGGGGACTTAAGGTGCTCACCAAACATCTAGATACATTTTTGGAGGGGTCAAGTTTCCAAAATGGGGTCACTTGTGGGGGTTTCAATGTACTCAGGAGAAATTGCACAACAATTTTTGGGGTCCATTTTCTCATGTTACCCTAGTGAAAATAAAAAATATGGGTCTAAAGAAAACATTTTGTTAAAAAAAAGTTAAATGTTAATTTTTCCCTTCCACAATAACTCCTATAAAGCATCTGAAGGGCTAATAAACTTCTTGAATGTAACTTTGGGTACTTTGAGGGCTACAGTTTTTAGAACTGTGTTACTTTTGGGTATTTTCTGTCATATAGACCCCTCAAAGCCACATTAAATGTGATGTGGTCCATTGAAAAATGGTTTTATAAATTTGGAAATATGAAAAATCGCTGGTCAACTCTTGGCTCCTCTAACTTTCGAACAAAAAAATTAAGTTTCAAAAATTGTACTGAAGTAAAATAGATATGTTGAAATGCTATTTATTAACTATTTTGTGTGACATAACTCCCTGGTTTAAGGGTATAAACATTAAAAGTTGGAAAATTGTGAAATTTCAGATTATTTCACAAATAAACTCAAGTCATATCGAACAAATTTTACCACTATCATGAAGAACTATATGTCACAAGAAAACAGTCTCAGAATCATTGGGATCCGTTGAAGTGTTCCAAATATTTTAAAACCTAAATTGACACTGGTCAGAATTGTAAAATTTGGCCTGGTCATGAAGGTGAAAACAGGCTTTAGGGGTAAAGAGGTTAATGGAATTCTATCATCATTTCTGGTTTTGTCTTTTTTATTAGTGTCAGTTCTCACTTATTTCATAATCCACTGCGGATAATCTCATTCTTGAAATTTTCTTTCCATCTCATTGAGTCTCTGATCACGTAATACTGGCTCTGAAACATTACGTTGTACACTCTGGAATTGCGATTTAGAAATGGCCATTTTTATAGTGAGAATGTCTGCTCTGAAAATGTAACAAAGTGTTCCTATTTGTGTGTTTTCTATAAAGATCTGTTGTTAAAGAGGTTGTTGAACCCTGAAATCCAATTTTTTTTAGCTAATTTGTACTGCATTGTGATATACAACACCCTTATACATTTTGTTTTTTGTTTCTCATGGATTTCATTTCATACCGTGCACCCACTTTGTTTACCTGCGGCTCTACTAAACCCGACAGCTCCTTGTGCTTTATTATCTAAACTCACAGCTAGTGATGAGCGAGTATACTCGTTGCTTGGGTTTCCCCGAGCATGCTCGGGTGATCTCCGAGTATTTTGGCATGCTCGGAGATTTAGTTTTCGTCGCCTCAGCTGCATGATTTGCGACTGCTAGACAGCTTGAATACATGTGTGTAATGCCTGTTTGTTAGGGAATTCCCACATGTATTAAGCCTGTCTACAAGTCACAAATCATGCAGCTGAGACGACGAAAACTAAATCTCTGAGCACGCCAAAAAACTCGGAGATCACCTGAGCATGCTGGGGGAGACCCGAGCAACAATGCTTCTCGCTCATCACTACTCACAGCCAGAGCTGTCATTGCCCGGCTTCTTTCTCTAGCACCGCCCTCTGCACACTCATTGTCTCTCAGTAATCTACCCCTGCACTGACCTCTGTCAGCACTCCAGAATTGGAAATAACAGAGCAGTGTCTCGTGTCTGTGGAAACAGCACAATCACTGCACTCTACACCACATCCACAATGGTGACAGAGCATCACATGTCCTCACATACCATCCACAGTGGTGATAGAGCGTCACATGTCCTCACATCACATACACAATGGTGATAGAGCATCACATGTCCTCACATCACATACACAATGGTGAAAGAGCGTCACATGTCCTCACATTACCCCTGACACACAAATACTGTGAGGTGAAGAGTTTGTAGTGATGTGCATCTGTACATCTTGTGACAAAGTCACTGGGAAAGTAATAGCGGGTAGAAACAAGAGTAGTTTCCTCCAGCACACTACGTGTTGCGAGGAATAAATTAAAGTTATATTATGGGCTGTGGGTGGGAGAATTTTCACCTTATCTCCACCTGCAGAGTTGAGCACTGCCAGGTGCTAACAGGACCTGTTTGATGTCGCAATCATGTGGTCGGTCACATGATGGATAGGAGTCACATGGTCTATGGTGTAAGTGGTGGGCTTTCCAAGACAGCAGTGTGCAGTGTACCTGGAGAGGAAACACTCCAGGAAAGTGGTTGTACCCGTGTGGCATGTTAAGAACCTGTACCGTGAAAATTGTACCTGTGAGCGGGCTCAACCCTGCTAGGACAAGGACTGTGCTTTATTTTGTTTTAGGCTGGATCCACTCACCGTACAAAAATACGGACAGTATTGTACGGCCGTATTACGCCAAAATGTTGCAGGCACAACAATCCGTATTTCATGCGTTTTCAGGGTGCGGCTGCGTATTTTGCGCATGTAAGCATTCGTATGCCATCCGTATGCAAAATGGACATTTAACGGTTTTTAGGCCTGAAAATCATTCAAATCATCATCAGCAAGACTATTTATTGGCTCTGCATCCGGTTGCAACCCCTAATCTTGCCATTTTTGTGGTCTGCTTGTGTTGGAGGGCTGCTGCTTGCTTGCCAACATATCTGACAGTCTTCAGTTCACCCCAACTGATAGAGTGTTGTACAACTGGGTTTTGTCCCGCCGCTTTGGCCAGCCTTACCCAGTGCTCGTTGATCCGCGCAACAGGAGGCAAATGTGGGTGCATCCACATTTGAGGCAATGCCTCACTAAAGGCCATTTTCACCACCTGTATGCATCTCTGCGGAGTAATCCAGACAAGCTTTTACTGTTTTGTCCGATGAGCATTCCCACATTTGATGTTTTGTTGGAGATTGTGCACCCTGGGATCACCTACCAGGATAACAGGATACGCAAAACTATCTCTGCAGAGGAGCGACTTCTCCTTAAGCTACGGTATGTA
>VIAB01007203.1:21923-34236 GCA_009801035.1 Oophaga pumilio | reverse complement strand
TTTGCATCTTATCAAACCAGCTGAATCTGCAGGGGGTTGAATACCACTTGTAGGCACTGTATACAACGTGAAAAATATATGAAACTTACTCTATGTAATTGTTTGACCAAAGAAGGTGTCATCTATGTGATTAAAGGCAGCACCCTGTACTAGATGCAGCAAAACAACCCCAAAACATCTTTGTACCTCCACCATATTTTATTGTAGGTACTGTGTACTTTTCTTTGTAGGCCTCATTCTATTTTCGGTAAACAGTGGAATGATGTGCTTTACCAAAAAGCTGTATCTTGGTTTTATCTGTCCATAAGATGCTTTCCCAGGAAGACTTGGGCTTAATCACATACATTTTGCAACCTGAGCCTGCAGGACAGTTTGAATTTCTTTGGAACTTGATTGTTGCTGCTTACCCACCATCTGAACTATCCTGCATTGCAACCTTTCATTGATTTTTCTCTGCCGTCCACGTGCAGGGAGATTAGTTACAGTGCCATGGGTTGTCAACGTCTTGATTATGTTGCGCACCATGGACAAAGGGACAGCAAGATCTCTGGAGATGAACATGTAACCTTGAGATTGTTTATATTATTCAACAATTTTGGTTCTCAAGTCCTCAGACAGTTCTCTTCTCCTCTTTCTGTTCTCCATGCTTAGTGTGTCACACAGACACACAATGCAAAGATTAAGTCAACTTCTCGCCTCTTCATCTAGTTTCAGGTGTGATTTTCATATTGCCCACACCTGTAACACGTAAGTTTGAACGAGCATCACATGCTTGAAATAAAGTTCTTTACCCAGAATTTTGGAAAGGTGCGAATGATTTTGTCCTGCCCATTTTTGAGGTTTTGTGCGAAATTGTTAAATTTGCCTTTTTTCCCTTTGTTTTTTTTTGTGTTATTCCAGTACACACAAAGGAAATAAACATGTGTATAACAAAATATGGGTAATTCCAATAATTTTCTGGGAGAAATACTTCACATTCTGTAACAATTTCAAGGGTGCCACCACTTTTGGCCATGACTGTAAATACGCTGTAAACTCTGGAGTGTATTTTAAAGTGGACCTTTTACGTGATCAAAAACTTTGTAGTTAAATTAGTTGTAAAACTCCTTGAGCTCTGTTGATTCTGCTTTTTCTGTTTTGCGCTGCATTGCAGAGATATCCACATTTGTTGCAATTGGAGCAGAGTATGTGAAATCTCTGCTTTGCTGATGAGCTGTGCTTGGGAGGGAAGAGTGTAAGCATACGCCCCCGGAGATGACTCTTAAAAAAACGACCAGTAATTGAGCAGAGATTTCACATACTGCACTCTAAAAGTAACACGTGATTATCTATGCAATGAAGCAACAGTACAATCCGAAAAAAAGCTGCAGAATCAAGGCAAGTTGGGGATTTTTACAAACTATTTAACTCAATTTTTGAGCAGATGACAAGATGATTTTCCAGGGTGTAGCACAGGGCTACAAAGTGACCATGTATACTGGTTCTGGGTATGTCTGCATTGAGGTTTCCACACTTACCTGCTCGATCATTCACCTTTACCCCTTTGTCTCACAAATTATTAACAAACCTTCTATTGATGTGAAAAATGTCACAATATTTGGGTGATTCATCTTAGCCAGAAGAGTAACCTCTTTGTGGGAAGCCTCTTTCTCCTTCCTGGCCATCTATGGAAGACAAGAAAACACTTTTAGCCTTTATTACACAATGAAATTTGTAACTGCAAATATTCAACAGAGCAATGTGGAAAATCAAACTCTTCAGTTCTGAAGCAAAAAAAAAATGAAAAAAAACAATAGCAGCGGCCACATGAGTGCAAGCTTGTATCAACTGAGAGTGCACAAGATTGCAATGGGGAGAGGGGAATAAGCTAACACATCTGGAGGAAATGAATCTTCCCGGAAAACAAATGACTGACCAAGTTCATTTCCAACATGGCTGATGCTATTTTCTCCCCCACCCAAAAAAAAAATGGTGATTGGTGGAAAGTTGAGACTCCAACATACACATTAGATGGTCAGCCTGTGCCACCAGATTTGGCAAGCTCTGCCACCGTTCATCTAACAACTCTTGGCACTTTTAGATTCAGCAGCAGAACAACATAGTAAATGTAGCAGAAATAAGCAAGTGATAAATTGTTTTTGACGGCACAGTCTGCAGCCTCACAATGGGAGATGTAGAGGAAACAGACAGTGACAGCCACTTTGCAAAACAACATTGATTGTATTGTGCTGGACATTGGCGCAAAATTTCGGTACAGCCAACATTTTGCTACAAATATGTCACATGTGAATCCAGTCTTACTCTCTGAGCCTGATCTAGTCATGTACAACACCTGAGATTTAGGACATTTCTGTGATACAAGTTATTGATTAGTTCTACCTACTTATAATCTACATTATTGATACAACTCACCCTGGAGAGATTCACTTCTTTGATTACACATTGGATTCTATCCTTTTTCCCTTTTGCCAGAAAAGCTTTTCCAAATGCTCCTTCTCCGATCATCCGGATTATTTCATAGTTATTCATGTTTTACCAGCAGATTGGACCTTAATTAAGAAGGGGAAAAAAAATTTTTTTAAGATAATGAAGCTTTTATTAAATCATTGATGGGTTATACGGCACACTGCTTTACTGTAGAGGACAATGTAGAGGTCCTTAACTGTATATGGCCTCTGTCTAAATATTTAAAAGGATTGTCTCTTTGACTCTTAATGTTTAATCACTAAAGGTGGATTAAGTGATCTGGAAACTTATTCCATTAGTCACAGGCAAAATTCTCTGCTTTCGAGAATCACCAATGACTATTAAAATCTATGCATCATTTCACCTTTCATGGAGAGAGCTGTGCGCTGTAACTTCTCCATTCTCAGCAGCCATGAGATGGGGATTGGGGATCTCCATTCTAGAGATACAGTAGGTGCAGGCCCCTATGAATAAAATGTCTAAGGTGGCAACGTATAGCACTATCATAAATTAATAACTAAGCTGATTTGGATATAGAAAACCTACTATAGTGTGATAGTTTAATAAATAATATATCGCAATAGTACATAGTCTCATTTGTACACTGGAGAAAGTTTATGAAAACTGCAAAGTAAAAATGGAGCAGCTGCTGTATGCAGCTTTCATTTTCTCCAGGACCTTTGGAAAATAAAAGTAGTGACCGGATTGGGCGCCAGACAAAGTGCCCAACTTTTGATTTTTGTTCATTTTTAAATATTTGTTCAGAAATAGAAATTTCACAACAAATCTGCAATGTAGATACTCAACCCAACAAAATACATGGCTATTAATGAAACTGGGCCAAGTGTACATCTGAGCTGGAGAGCCTAGGCCGTGGATACTGGCCCTGACGAAGCTGGAGAGCCTAGGCCGTGGATACTGGCCCTGACGAAGCTGGAGAGGCTAGGCCGTGGATACTGGCCCTGACGAAGCTGGAGAGCCTAGGCCGTGGATACTGGCCCTGACGAAGCTGGAGAGGCTAGGCCGTGGATACTGGCCCTGACGAAGCTGGAGAGCCTAGGCCGTGGATACTGGCCCTGACGAAGCTGGAGAGGCTAGGCCGTGGATACTGGCCCTGACGAAGCTGGAGAGCCTAGGCCGTGGATACTGACCCTGACGAAGCTGGAGAGCCTAGGCCGTGGATACTGGCAAGTCTTTACAGTTTCAGTGTACAGCACAGAGGAATACCGGTATGTTAGCTTTCTACAAGGATGGACACAATGGCAGAAAAGGGCCCCTGTGCAGGTTGTGTCTGTCTTGGTTCCTCCATTATGACCCATCTGTGTAAACAGTTGCACATAAGATGCATACACATGTAATATGCACATTAGGCCGGAGTCACACTAGTAATAAATACGGACGAATGAAATGCAAGAAAAAAATCGCATTGCACTCGGACCAATGTTAATCGATGGTGCAGCTCCTATCATCCAATTTTTTTCTCGCCCGTTTTATACGCTGCTGCGATTTGCACCGTATTACGGCCGAGACTCGCAAATGCAAGTCAATGGGTGTGTGAAAAAAACGGATTGCACACGGACCAGACGTGTGAGTTGCGAGAAAAACGCAACAGTTCTCCTGGTGACAGGAAATTCAATCATGCTTTCTCAGGAAGTTTTGACATGCAGATTAGCCTGGCACGCTACACTCCTAACCAGGAAGCACGCCTCCACGGAGTAAGCATGGCCAGAATCATAAATGTGGAAATGCTCCTAGTGCTGGTGCAGGAAAGGCCTGTTTTGTGGGACCAACGAGACCCACATTATGCGGTCCACTCCCGCAAGGAGGCAGCATGTAGGTCTATATGTGGCCACATGGTCCCTGGTTATGAGGATCGGCCTCGTGCGGAGCAGCAAGAAATTAGTAAGTAGATTTATGGAACTATTGTGTTCACTCTTAGATCTAAAGTTAGAATGCAGGATATCTTATGTGTGTCATATATTACCCATATTTTATAGGATACACATTTGCTACATCACAGGCCACATTACACTGAGGCCTACATGTTCAAACACATACAATCTGATCATTTGTATGTTATTTTCATTTTCAGTGAATGATGTCACTAGACGGTGGCGGAGTTGCCAGGACCAGTACCGGCGGGAATGCCAGCAATTAGGGCGGAGTGGGGATGAAACCCAAAAAAAAACGGAAATATGTATATTACGACCGTTTGAATATTCTTGCCCCCAGCATGGATCTTAGGCCGTAAGTGCATGCATTAAGGTACACCTTAAACACATGTTCTACTGTCACCATAAGTTATTGATTGTAATGTTCAATGTTTTCTATCCAACAGAACGGAGTCAAACCTTACAGAAAGAGAGACTGCATCAGACTCCGAGGTCATCATTGACCCTGTCGGTGAAGGTGACTAAGTGGCTGGCCCATCTTCGGCACCCCCCGACACCACACAGCCAGCAGCACCACCACCACCAACATGTGAAGCAGCATCAGCATCCACACAGGAGGCTAATCCCCAGGAGGAAGATGTGGGCCACAGCAGCAGTCCTACACTGCTGCTGGAAAGATCACCCCTGCCTTCTGCCTTACCACTTCGTGGACGCCGCAGAAGAGTTGTTTCCACCTCTACCACTAGGAGGCAAGTGGATACTGGTGTTCTCAACTATCTTTCTAGAGCTGCCCATGATGATGGGGAAGAAGCCTTCTTTCGTAGCCTTGTCCAATACTTGCGCCCGGTCCCGCGTTCCCTCAGATTGTGTGCCCAACAATCCTCTGCCCATTTTTATTTTTTTTAGAAAGGTGGCAGTTATCTCAAACCAACCTTCTGTCACTGCAAGACCTTCCCCACCAGCAGTCAGGGGAATTAGAGTCGGCACCCCCTACCTTCCAGTCACAGGCCACCCAAACCGAAGGCCAAAGAACCTATGGACACTTGCCTGAGTTCAGTGCACCTGCCCAATATGCCCACTTGAGCAGACACAACGTTGGAGGCTGGTCCCAACATGTGTCTGGTCGACATGGGCATATTGGGGGGTATGAAGCCATGGGTTACTCCCATAGCCAGGATGTCAGCCATCCTTACCACGCTCAACACTATTATGGAGCGCTATCACAGGAACAAACCTGAATACTGCGTGGACAACTTCCCTAGCCCAGGGTGATACTCAGGTTGCCCAACAGAGCAGACCAACTTCTGTCCAAGGTGACCGTCCCCCTTCACCCCCACTCCCAACTTACCACAACCTATAATGAGGCAATGTGGTGTCCTGTTGTGTGTTATTTTATGATGTTTTTACATTTTGTATTACTTTGTCATATTCTTTGTAAGTTTTACGACATTTGGATATTATGAGGCCTGAATGAAAGGCCGTTACAGCCATATGATGACAATGTGGCACAAAAAAATTTGCTGCAAAGAACAGATACACTTGCACAACAAAAAAAAAAAATACGTGTCAAGTTTTATTTAAGCAATATTTTATTATCAACTTATAATTAAGGGTATCTTCTAAACACTTCGAGGCTTCAAAGGGTCAAACATTACAAACACACTGTGACAAACTGCCATAAGTACTACATAGACAGCACATTCTGTTGCCAGGGAGTAGATCCCTCAGGGGAAACAAAATAATTAGTTAACACATCACGCACTCTTAGGCCAGAGGGCTGGCGACGTTGAGGATGGACCGGTCTTCCATTAGTAGGATCAGGACTTACATCCTCAACATTGGAAGGACAATCATGGTATCTGGTGAAATTATGCAGTACTACACACGCCTGTATTACCACATTAACATTGGCTTCACCAAGTTTAATTGCAGACTGGAGAACCCGCCATTTGGCACACAGAATACCAAACGCACACTCAACAAGACGGCGTGCACGGGAAAGTCTAAAGTTAAATATAGTGCGCCTGTGGTTGAGGGCTCTCCGTGGATAGGGCCTCATGACGTTCCGCGTCAACTGAAAAGCCTCATCTGCAACCATCACATAAGGCAATGCTTCAATATTATTCCCTGGTAGGTAGTGTGGGGGTGGGATGTTCAACTCTTTGTTGCGCAGCTGCCGACCCATAATGGAAGAATTGAAGACTCTTGAGTCTCCAGTTCTTCCATAGGCCCCAATATCGACAATTACAAACCTGTAGCTAGTGTCAACCAGGGCCAACAGAACTACAGAAAAATATTGTTTATAATTGTAATATTGGGACCCTGAGTTTGGCGGCTTACGCACACGGATGTGCTTCCCATCCAGGGCTCCTAGACAGTTAGGAAACTGGCAGGTCTCCTGAAAACCACGAGCTATACGCATCCAATCTTTCATTTGCGGCTGAGGCATGACCAGGTGATGAAGTCGGGACCAGATTTCTGCGCATGTTGACCTCACAATCCTAGAGATGGTTGACTTTCCAAGTAAGAATTCTAAATGCAGTGCTGCATATGACATCCCCGTGGAAAGAAATCTAAAGGGTAAACAGAACATATACATGATAAGCCATCCAGTTAAGTACATGGTTATACATTGATGACACTTTCAGTCCATTAATAACAAACGTTGCCACAAAAAAATGCAAATGCAAGGTGTGTGGTTTTTGGCTGACATCCAAGGTTATATTGGAACTGAAAACTTGTGGGGGGGTCACACATAGATCAATAGAGGTATAAATAACAAAGATATAGGGGCAGGTAATACATAAATATATAAAATACATCATCAATATATCGGTTGCATACATACCGTAAGGTAAGGATTAGGCGCTCCTCGGCAGATATTGCTTTACGCCTCCTTGTGCCCTGAAACGTTATCCCAGGGCGCACAATCTCCAACAATATATCAAAAGTGCGAAGGGACATCCGACAATAAGAAAAAAACTTGTCGGGATTGCTACGCAGAGAAGCGTACAGACAGTGGAAATGGCCTTCACTGTCACGTGGCCTCAAAAGGGGATGGACCCAAAATCTTCTACGCCTCCTGGGATCCACAATCACTGGGTATGGCTGACCAAAATGTCGTGACAATACCCAGTTATACAACACACGCTCAGTTGTGTTAAAAGTAAGTGTGTCTCCCATATTTAGGACAAAGCACAAGTCACACAACACAACCACAGAGTGAAAGCCAAAGATTGGAGGGTGACACCTGTTCAGGAGCCAATAAATAGGGTTGTTCATGATGATTTAAATGGGTTTCAGGCCTAAAAACCGTTATTTGTCAGTTTTGCAAGCTGGCGAGAAAATCTCGCCGTACGGATTGCATACGGATGCCATACGAATGTTTTCATGCGAGAAAATCGCATCCTCGCATTGCAAACGGATTACATACAGTACGGATCACTTTTCTAGGGACTTCTCGGCGTATTACGACCCAATTTTTATCGTTGAGTGTGACTCCGGCCTTAGGCATTGTGAGACAGTGAGAGTATGTGTGTTGAATTGGGTGTATATTTCGCCTAGATGCTTTGCTGACTGGTATGAGGGAGGTGTGTGGCTTTGTAGACCTAGTGGTAGAGAAAGGTCACTACACCTTACATTCATTGCACACGTGCAGTTCAAACCTGTAACCACTCAGCTGTTAATTAGGAAGCCAGAAATGGGTGCTTGGGAGCACAGTCAGGGAGCTCGCTTAGTTTGGACAAGGAAGTCCAGACACCAGAAGGAGTCTCCAGGAGTTGGAGCTGTCTTAGTCTGGACACAGGAGGTGTCCCGGCACAAGAAGCAGTCTCTGGGAATCTCCATATTGATGATTACTGAATAGGAGGAGAGCTGTCTCAAGTCTGGGTTAGAGGAACCCCGGACACCAGGAGTAGTCTCTGTGAACCTCCATGCTAATGTTTACTGAATAGGAGTGGATCTCTCTCAAGTCTGGACGTCGGATGGGCCTTCAGACTAAAGGAGGAGTATCGGGGAACTCCACACGGGTAAATGCTGAATAACATGTGTTGTTTTGGGTCAGGCTGGTAGAGCCGGGACCTGGTTAGTAAGGGAACTGACCTATGTGTAATTAGTGGCTAGACAAGCCTAGGTTTTCTGTTTATGCTTTGTTTTATTATGTTCTGTTTGCTGTGGACTTTAATAAAACTGGTTGCGGCCAGTTTTTACCAGAACTGCTGTCTGAATTAACTATTTCCGGGCCATTCTGTCTACCAAGACAGCGATTCCAGAGCTAAATCCCCTGAAAAGCTTACAGCATATATACACATATACACCCATATTTAACGTTTTGTACAGGAAATAATTTTTCAAGATGTCCTAAAACAGCCTGCAGGAAGCTTCAAGAGAGAAAACAATTATGGAAGTACAGAGATTGCTTGATAATTATTTTCTCTGATGAAGCTCCCATTAGATTGTATTGGACATCAAGAAGAATGATTGGAGAAGAGCAGTACCTTGAGTCCTGTGTGACACTAACAGCAACTATTTGTCTGAGGAGGGGGTCTTACAAATTTGCCTACAAACACCGCCATGAGTAAAGAATGTTCTGTAAAGATTCTCCAAGAGAAGCTTTTCAAGTCCACAGCAAAAAAAGTGTTTGGCACCACTGCGCCGCCTTTACCTCAAAAGAATATGATGTTAACCACACTAAACGATAAATGCCATTCAGCCTCCAAAAACACCGCTGTAGGTGCTCAATCCATATAAAAAAAACATGCATGAAATCCGCAATAACAAAAGAAAAAATTGGATGGCACTCACCAATGCGGTTTTCACTTGCTTTATTGAACGCTGTGCGGCTCAGACACCGGCGACATTTGCAAGGTATAGACTACAGCTGTTTTGCAGGACCCGTTGAAGCGCTCAAGCGTGAAACAGCTGTAGTCTGTACCTTGCACGTGTCTCCCGTGCCTGAGCCGCACAGCGTTCAATAAAGCAAATGAAAACCGCATTGGTGAGTGCCATCCAATTTTTTCTTTTGTTATTGAAGAGAAGCTTTTCCAAATGATCCAGTAGCAATTTGGTTGTAACACCTATGCCAGCACCCTTGCACGGTTCCCCTTCCCCCTCCTGGCAAGGATGCCAACATCCTCAATGCCACGGCCAGCCGTCACCTCCCCATCTCTTGGGATGTCCTCATTCTCCGCACCTGCAAAGATGCTCCCAGCCAATAGCTGAGAGACATCCAAGTATAAAAGGCACCCTCCCCATTAAGGAGGTGCCTGAGAAATGTGGTTGCATTAGTGAATATTTGTGCAACCAGTGTGTTGCCAGGTACCAGTCCTAGTACCTGAATCCCCTGGTCCTTGTGGGTCAGAGCCCGAACTCGAACACCTGGTCCTTGTGTGGCCAAAGTCTGAACCAGAAACCGCTTCGGTGGTACCTGTGAACCCTGAAGCTGCTTCAGCGGTACCTGGAACCTGAAGCCGCACCTGCGATATCCGAACCTAAAACCGTTCTGTCAGTACTAGATCCTTTTGGAGCCTATTCCAGGATTTTAATCCAGCCCTATCTGTGACTCTGTATCAATATCCGTACTGTTCGAGGATCCAGAATCTGTGCAGTCTGAACAGAGTCCATATCCTGCATTGTCAAGTTACTCTGAGTCTAATCAGTGTCAGCCTAGGTGACCCCTGGGGTCATCAGCTGCAGTACCAGGGACTGCCTATTTGTGGTACCTGGTGGCTACCTAGAGCTCAAGCCTGACTCCACCATCAGAAGCTCCAGTGAACACCAGGTAGCCGCTTAGCTATGCCCTTTCCTAGGTAAACCCAGCCCTGTGGCACAGTGGGTTTACAAACCAAGTATGCTACCTGTGGGCATGACATTGGTGATGAACAATGTTTTTTTTCAGTGAACAAAGCATTGAAAATTTGGGGCCATAGCCAGGAAAATCCTCTGATCTCAATCCCAAACCTGTGGACAATTTTCAAAAAGCGGGTGCACAATCAGCAACACAAAAATTATGATAAACCCCAAGCATTGATTAGGCAGGAATGTGTTGTCATCTGTCAGGATTTGGCCCAGAAGCAGATGTCCACCTGCCAGGGGAGTTCCAGAAGTCTTGAAAAATAAGGGTCAATGCTGCAAATATTGTGTCTTTGCATAACCTCGAAGTGTTTGTTAATAAAGTCGTGAAATGTTTATATTTGTACTTCAGTAACCATAGAAAGATTTGACTAAAAAAGATTTAAAAACACAGAAGCAACAATTTTTGTGAAAGTTTGTGAACGTTTGAAAAGTTTTGGCCACAACAAGTTTCTGCTTCTGTTTTAACCTTCCCACAGTCATTGCCATTTCAACCATAAATTTTTATTTTTTCTTAAACATCTGCATATGAGGTCTATCTGTGTATGCAAGATAAGCTGTAGGTTTTTTAGGCACCATTTCACCATACATATAGTAAGCATTTTATATTAACTTAATTTATGGGTTAAAAGCAGGAAAAAAACAATTGCTTTACTTTTATGTTAGTCTTTACTGATCACCATAAATAAGGTGTTCACCGTATTGTGCAAGTTGCTATAATTACAGGGAAACCAAAAATGTCTATGGCATTTACTTGTTTCTGACACAAAGAAATTGCAAGGATCCACTCTCTCAGGTAGGCATCAGGTAGCGTTCACACAGTCATTGCTGTTTGTTCCAAACCTGTGCAATTTTATGGCCTTTATAAATCTCCCAAAGATTCATAACAAAAACAGCGTCTTCTGGGCACAAAGGCAGAACAGCAAATAAACAGTTCATCCAGCAGGCACATGTGTCAGTGTGGGCTCATCCGAACTGATCACAGTACTTTTTCGCAAAGCAAACTTTACGCACAGAAGAAGTAGGGTCCTGCCAGTCTCAGTATTACCTTCAGGTAACTTCAGCATTTGTAAACCAAAACCAGGACTGAGTGAAAAATTCAGAAGTGGTGACGGGTTTCTATTATACGTTTCCTCCAATTGTCCCACTTCAGGTTTTGGCTACAAATACTGATGAAAAACATTGACCAAATACTCAGTGTGTGCACGTGGTCTCAGCCTGAGCTCCAGCAGCTTCCAGCATCAAACACAAGTGTTTATCTCCAGCACAGTTCATACGGAACAGGTTGCAGCTTCCACACATTACTCTTCAGCTCCAACACACACAGATTGCTCAGCATTTCTAGCTGACTCATGCATTCTCAGTTCATAGAAAGATTCTGGCATGTCTCTCTACCAGCCACAGCTCACATTTTGGCAGGTCACTCACCACCTTCAATATGCTCCACTCTGCTCAACATCCCCAGAAGATGGAGAACTTCCAACTGAACACATGGCCTGGTTCTTAGTCAAAGCTAGTCAGATGCATCTAATCAAGACCTGCAGTGCTACGATTTAACCCAGTCCTACCTGGCATTTCTACAAAGTGTATTACAAAAATGTGATTATGGGAATTGATTTGCAGATTTTTTTATATGTTTGAGAAAATAAAATTACTTTTTTTCTTTTAGATATTTCTGTATATATCATTATATTATTCTTATAAAGAAAAAGTATAACTATAAAATTAAATTCACCCAGACAGTAAATGCCATATAGAGAAAAGTAATCAAAATAACAGAATTCCATTTTTTTGTCTACCATTCTTCCTTAAGCCCTTTCCGACGTGGTCTGTAATAATACATCCCTGTGCCCTGGCACTTATTAACGTGGGACGGATTATTACGTCCATGCGATCGTGCGCACACACAGGCTGTGCGTGCACACGATCGCCACCAGGTGTCAGCTGATTCTCGTACACTTTAATCCCCTAAATGCTACAATTGAACTCGATCGCAGCATTCCGGGAGCAGGCAGAGGGAAGACAGCCTCTCTGCCCTTGGATCAGAGACCCCACAGCAGGTATATACAGTACAGACCAAAAGTATGGACACACCTTCTCATTTA
>VIAB01007202.1:70871-83417 GCA_009801035.1 Oophaga pumilio | reverse complement strand
TCTTTAACCTACAAAATGGCTTGGTCGTTAAGGGGTTAATCCAACCTTATACATTTTGTTTATAAACATTAGATCCGTTCTCTTAAGTGTTTACTTTATTCTATTCCACCTGGGGTAACTTCAGCCACTTTAAAACATTTGTGATTATTACCGGATGTACACTGCCCACCACTATCACCTTTAGTACAATTTACTGGAATAGGGGCAGACTTAACACTTGTGCAGCTGCCCTGATATAAAGGAGACCGTACAATCACAATGCCTAGGGTAAGCCCTATACTCCAAACATCTAACCAGAGATAATCGAAGGCCCAAGAAAACATTCCCTCTACCATCTCTCCATCTGCCCAAACCATTGGTGACTGATTGAAATGGGTTAATTGATTCATGCTGCTTGTGCCAAATTCTAACACCCCCACCAGGCTCTTACAAGAGAAATCTGGATTGCTTAGACCTGGCAATCGCTTTATCTGCTCATCGATTCCATTTTTGCACTTTGTCCATTGGAGTATCGCCTCTTTGTTTCTCTTAGGCTAGGGTTACGCAAGCATATAAAAAATTGTTTGATTTGCAAACAGAAAACCAGGACTGTTTTTATCCATATTGTAATTTTTGCCATCTTTGTGTCCGTTTTTTTTTACATTTGTGACATCCGTTTTTACACATCTGCATTTAAAAATGTACATGATTGAATACAGTTTCCTAGGTTAATAATGGCAATATATCTGTAAAAAATCTGATGCTAAACAGATAATCTGTATGGGATTCATTTTTTTTCTTTGTTTGTGCAGCCATTGACTTGTTTAGGAGATTCTTATCTGAGACTTGGAAGAGACTAGTGCATGCTGCGATTGTCCCTGCGATTAAAACAGCCATCTGAACAGCCCTATTGAATAACATTGACCAGTGTGCTGTCCGGGTTTTAATTGGATAGCACAAGTCCGTATTATTTGCTTGTGTGAACGAGCACTTAGTAATTCCCTCAAACGGCTTGTGTGTTTTATATCCAATCCTTTCTAAGGATCGAAGAGTTATACGTTCAGGCACATTAGTTGTAGTTAGCTGCAGTTTACTTTCTTCACACCGCCTGTTCTTCAGAACGTTTCCTGACATCCTCCTCTGACTCCATTCATTGATAAGGTGTTTACGTTTATAGGATCCTATTTTACTGGCTGTTTATTTTTCCTGTGTATAACATTGACACCACTGCATGACAAAACCCCCTAAGGAAATAAACGCTTACTTCATTCTATGTTGTACTCCAAGATCTAATGAATCCATCCATGGAAGCTCCAATACTGAAAGGTCAAGTGCCTATTATAAAGATATCATCCAGTCTATGAAAAAAGGATAAATGACAGTATGTGTGCGCCATATGTCCAATATGTGAGTCTGTGTGATGCTGTTTTGTGTCTTCACATGGTAAAGGGGTTGTCTACTACTCGGACAATCCCTTCTCAATCACTGTGTTCCCCCATTCTAAGCTAATAAAACATATACTCTCCGGTACGGGCGCCGTTCCAGCAGTGTCAGCACTGGTTCTCCCGGGACTCGCGTGATTAGTGGCTTTCTCATTCTCCCCTCCTTTAGACGTAATGACCATCCAAAGGAGATTAGAGCTCCTGTTCTCGCTGCCTCTGGATATCAGTTATGTCTGTAGGAGGGAAGAGTGAAGCAGCCGTTGATTGGTAGCAGGGGGTCGCGTGACATGCAAACCCAGGGAGAGTCACCACTGGAATGGTGCCTGCACCGGTGAGTATAGATGTTATTTTAGAGTGACGGGACTCAAGTGATTGAGAAGAGGTGTCCGAGTAGTGGGCAATCCCATTAAGTTGGTGGGAAAAGCTTTTGGAATGAAGGATTATTAATTGGTCATGGGTGTTTAAGTAGTATTCCCCCAACACAAATATCAAAGAGCTAACTCTGACTCTGTTGTATATTGTGCACTGGGAAAACTGCTTACACAATTTTATGGTAAAACCACCATTGATGAGCTGACAATATAGCCAATTATGTCAGCTAAGCTTCGCTCTGCTACATCTGTGCCAGTACTGGTAACTGGGTTTACTACAGGCATAAGAATCGAGGCAGAGGGCTCGGCTGCTGACGGTGCGTGCAGGCATTCGTTTCTCTCTGAGTCACTGTTTCATCTGGGTTGAACTTTAGGAGTAATTTCATGCTAATGCCATAATGAGAACTAAAATATCTTTTTTTAGCCAAATGCCACACCTGAGGTGCACCCATTGGGCAGACTTTTACATTATGTATTAGTTACACCTTAGAGAACAGGATAATGACGTTTTGTTTGTTTTCAGACTCTTGTACAAATGCTCAGAAAAGTATATTCTATGCTGTATACGATTACTGACGTGTTTAATGACTGGACAGTATTAGGAGCACAGTGTAACTAATGTGACGGAATAAGTACACACAGTACATTTTTGTGTGTGTCACTAATAATAATTTGCTTTTGCAGCTTGATTTTCGTTACCTGATCCAGTGTATTTCCGATATGCAGCTGTAAGGCGATTGCCACTTTCCCTTCTCACGTTCTTAGTCTCTTTATATAAACAGTTGCTTTTTTACAAGACCGTAGCTGATTGTTTTGAGTGCCATTGTGTCTGGAATTCCAGGTAACTTCCAATAGAGAATTACCACATTTTCTAATTTCATTGTTGTTTAGGGTGTATTCACACGGCCGCATTTTACAGCCTGTGATGGGGCCACAATGCCTGGCCCAAATACAGATCTAACATGAGTTTGTGGTCTGAAAAAATTTCTGCTTACATTTGGTTTAGTTAAGTGAAGATTTTACAAAGAACAACTTCCTAAAACTGCATCAATGAATGGACAAGGCAATGTATGGTAAATGCCCTCATATTAGAAGTACCTGCAACACATAATGAAAGACACTCAAAATATGCAGTTTTTGAAGGTTCTAGTAAGTGGGGCATGATGATATATGTAATACTAGGTATTCATTTAATGCTAGGAATGTGTTGTAGTAAGCGGCATTTTCTATCAATATGCAGGATGCAGTCAGTGACACACAGGATTGCAGGCAGAGCTTGGTATGTGAGTGTAGAATGTCCTTGTACAACAGACTGAGAATTGCCTTCACCCACAAAGGGACTAGAGCAATCCGCAATAATCTCAGGGACACAGTACACAAAGGCACTGTTGAGACTCACATTCTGCACATGCCTAAATAAACAGAAGTCACTCCAGAAAGTCAACTGTTTTCACAATAATCTTTATTATTTCCTGGGACTACGCCCTCACATTGCATAACTCGCCGTACCTGTGAATAAATGTGAGGAGGTTGTTCGAATTGGTTATGTCACGCTCTGACACACTGAACATCCCATTTTTATGGAGTTCTTCGAACATGGGTGATAATTATCACATGCATGGCCAACCTGAAAATCTTTGAGGTGTCACGTAAAAATATAGGGGTGGGTAAAACTGTTCCTGGGTGGCCCATTGGTCGACACTGTACCAATATATGGAGAAATGTTTTTCAGCTTTAAAGAGACTCTGTCCGTATAGACCGACTGTCCAAACTAAGTCCTGCCGCTTGGTGCATCATAATGGGGCCAATCATTCAAATAAGTCTTCCCACCAGCTTGCTTTTAACTCAATCTCCACCCCCACTCTTCTTTGATTGACAGCTTTGGTTTATAGAGACCGAGAAGGGTGGAGATAGTTGGAAACCAAGTAGGTGGGAAGGTGCAGTTAAATGATTGGCCACGCCATAGTGCACTGAGCGCTTTTACTTGGTTTGAACAGTCATTTTGTGCTAATAAAGTTGCACTGTATATTTTTTAACGCTAAAGCATGAAATATATGAAATTTGATTTGCATTACTGCTCTAGAAAATGGGAAAAAATTGAAGATTCTTACCACATAATTTGGTAAAGTCATGCATGCTCAGCAGCCAGCGACAGGGCAATCTTCTTATGCTGGGAAACTCTTAATGTGATTCCTCTCCTGGACTGGAGAGAGGAAGAGGAATCACATGAAGAAAAGTTAAATGTTTAGTTACTATTGTTGAGAAGTGTTAAAGTCCTGTACTCGGCTATTTTAGGCAATCCCATAGAGAATGAAAGACAGTGCACATATTCGGCCACGGCTCCAGTCAGACTCCTCTCAGGAACATTAAAGGTGCCGGCTGTCGGACACCCCCTGAACAGCAAGTTATGAATTATCCTGTGGATCCATGATTATGCATAAACATGGGAATAACCCTGGGCTTATAAAAGTGATTTCACACACTAACTACCGTACGTTTATTATAGTTTTTGGCTAGAATTATTGACAAATGCACTTTTTGGGGTAAAGTTGCATGAGTGGCTATTTTCCTATTCTGGTCCAAGCATGCAGCCTTAGAAAAGAAGAAAGCAAAAGAAGCCGGTCAAGGATTTGTTCTAGTTATTGTCAGTGATTCCACATTGATTACCCTATTTTTCTGACCATAAGACGCACTTTTTTCCCAAAAAATTTTGGGGGAAAATGGGGGTGCGTCTTATGGTCGCAACATACCTAAAAATCCGATGGCGGTGGCGGTCCCAATGCAGCTTCTCTGTGGTGCGGTGGTGTCGGGGCAACAGCGGGGCTCTGTGCTGCGTTGGGGGCTCCGCCGGCATTTCGTCCTATCCCGAAAGCCCCCCCAGCTCCGCTGCTGCGACGCGGTGCCGTCCTGAAAGATGGCCGCCAGGGGCCTCCGGAAAGATGACCGCCACATACTCTAATTCAAATCTCGGAAAGGAGATCTTGTCCTGAGATCTCGGGAAGAGATCTCGTTGCCGAGATTTGAATTTGAGTATGCGGCGGCCATCTTTCTGGAGGCCCCTGGCGGCCATCTTTCAGGACGGCACCACATCGCAGCAGAGGAGCTGCAGGGGGCTTTCCGGCTAGGACGAAATGCCGGCGAAGCCCCCCACGCAGCACAGCGCCCCGCTGCTGCCCCGACACCACCGCACCACAGGGAGGCTGCATTGGGACCGCCACCGGATTTGTGAGTATATTGCCACCCCACAGAGCACAGCCACCCCACAGTGCACAACCACCCCACAGAACACAGCCACCCGACAGAGCACCACCAGCCTGGACCACCGAATGACCCCAGTGACCACCTCTACCTGTGCTGATCCCTTCGCTGTTAAGCTTAATTCGGACTGTAAGACGGACCCCCATTTGACAAATTATTTTTTTTTCCCTATTTTCCTTCTGAAAATTTGGGGTGCTTCTTATGGTCTGGTGCGTCTTATAGTCCGAAAAATACGGAACCTTCTTTATCCAGGCTGAACAACATGAAATTTCACATTTCTGTATGGTTTCTGTCCTAGGGTATGTGCACGGGATGTTATTTAGACATGCGAATCCAGAGGGTTTTTCAGGAGGAAGTCTCTTCATGCAACACCAATGTTTTTTGTCCTGTAGCGTATTTCCAGTAGTTTTTTTTGTAATGTTTTTGGCCACTCACCTTTTTCTGTTACTTTTTTAATTGTATTGAATATAGTAGTGTGCAATTTCTGAAAACCTTCTAAAGCCATTCTGGTCAGATCACTTCTTTTTTTTTTTTATAAATTCTTTATTTAAGAATGTTGGCACAAGCAATATAACAGCAAAATTACATAAAAAAGCAACATTTGCTTTCTTTAAGGGGTAGAAATTTTTATGAAACTGGGAATAGGAGAGAGGAAGGGGAGGGCGGAGGGGGAAAACAAACAAGGGCAAGAGGGATGAGAGGGGAGGCTAGAGGTGGTAGTCCTATTGTGAATTAATATATAATATAAAAATTAATAAATATTTGCGCTATGAAGATGAGGACCAAATATATTAAAAAGACATATCTTGTAGTATGTATTAATAAATAGTAAAACTAGTAGTGTAGAAGGTAGTGTAATTACTACTAAGACATAGAAATGTTGTACCTGTGTCCAGAAGTGATTGTAACACATAAAATAGTCCAGATGATGCGAAGATCCTGTTGAAAATCTTTCACCTTCCTTCCAATGTTGACAGAAACCACGCAGGGTATGTTAATGGAGGGGCTCCGTCCCGGCCGGTGGCGTAAGCCCCAACAGCAAGTTGCGCTGTGCACAAAAAAGCAGCGTTACAAGAAGAAACGTTATGCAGAGCCGGCAAGGCGCAGCGTGGCCTTGCGTGACGTCACTGTCACTTCTATTGAGAATTAACCCTTTTTTCTCTATCCCCCATGACAGCACCACGGAGAGAGGGGAAACCTACAGATAAAAGGGTGGTACCTCTCCCCCGCATCAGTTGGTTTTCTGTCCCTGATGGGGAACCTTCAGATTTTGCTGTACCTGAATGAAGATTATCCAGGGGCGGCCAGTCCGGGTTCTGGCAGCAGGGAGGCCCCTGCCACGGCTGGTACGGTGCCTGAAGCCGCCACCGCTGGGACCGAGGTGTCTGCAGTGTGAGCGGGGAGAAGCGTGGCTGCTGCTCCGGAGAGCTTGCAGGGGATTCCGGGTTCCCGGCAGGTGCACATGCGGATAGCATGTGCCCTGATGGTACAGCAAGATGGCCGCCGCTCCGGAAGTGAAGGACTTCCGGGTTCAGGGCGGGCGCACGCGCGGACAGTGCGCCCTAGAGGTGTACCAAGATGGCCACCGCTCCGGAAGTGAAGCGGGGCTTCCGGGTTCCCGGTGGGCGCATGCGCAGATGAAACACTCCCCGAGTGACGGGGCCGCAGGAGAGGGAGGGGCCGGAAGCGATGTGCACGGCGGCAAAATTTAAAAAGCCAGTGAGTAGAGAAGCTCTTTGCTGCATGCAGTCCCCAGTGAATAACCATGGAGAACAGCGACCAGCAGCAGCAGCAACCAGATGTGCAGAAAAAGTGTTCCTCTGCAGACAAGCGGAGGGGTCTGTCCAGCAGCCACTCCACACAACGCAGCAGAAATTCCGGTGTGACTGATAAATCACCATCTCCGAAACGCCTTTTGCAGGATCCTATCCCTCCTCCAGAACCGGTACCTGCGGCTGCGTACGATTGGTGAGTGATCTTCGTGAAAGTTCTCCATTGTAACTGGGGTCCTTTCTCTTCTTAGGAAAGGAAGAGATTGGGAAAAACGAAACACAGGTGTTGCCCCATGTGTGAAAAAGCCTTGCCCGTGTCCTGGGATAAGAAGCTTTGCGGCTCTTGTATGGGACAAGTGCACTGCGAGGAAACCCCAGACTTTGCCTCTGAACTGAGATCTCTGATAAAAACAGAGGTCGAGTGCGATTAGGTCCCTCAGGGAGGGGGATAAGGTCAAGAGGAAGGAAACTGTAATATACTTCCAGTCCAATTCCTCTAGCTCCGGGGCCATGGACTCAGATATGCCAGATTACTCCTCCTCATCCTCGGATGATGAAAAGGGGGGGGCGACTGCTTTCACCTAGATGAGGTAGATGCATTGGTAAAAGCAGTAAGATCTACTATGGGGCTGCTGGACCCTCGTCCCGATAAAACAGTTCAGGACAATGTTTGGGGGATTAGGCCAAAAGAGGCGTAAAGTAACAAAAACATTTGGGCCTTAATTAAGAAAGAGTGGGAAAAACCAGACAGAAAAAACTCGGTACCTTCCCTTAAAAGAAAGTACCCTTTTGAGGAAGAGGCTTCCTCATCATAGGATAAAGCCCCTAAACTTTATGTAGCTTCCAAGGCATCTAAAAAATTTGCCCTCCCCTTCGAGGATATGGAAACCTTAAAAGACCCCTTGGACAAGAAAGCTGACACCTTCCTTAAAGGGGCTTGGGAATCAGCAGGGAGAAATCTTAGACCAGCCATAGCAGCTACGTGTACCTCTAGATCCCTAATGATATGGGTGGATCAGTTGGAGAAACAGCTGCGGGATGGGGTACCTAGGAATAAAGTACTGGAATCCATTCCCATGATAAGAGGCGCAGCGGCTTTTCTGGCGGATTCATCGGCCGATTCAGTTAGGCTAACATCTAAATCTGCAGCCCGTAGAGCTCTATGACTCAAATGCTGGCCGGGCAATTTACAAACAAAACTCAAACTGTGCTCCAATCCCATGTGAGGCGAATTTTTGTTTGGGGAGACGCTGGACGATATCCTGCAAAAGAATGGGTATAAGAAGAAGGGTTTCCCTAATCTAGCCACACCATCCCTTAAACGGTCCTTTCGGAACAAAAAAATTTTTTGTAGAAGACCCCCGAGAGAGCGAAACAGATGGAATGAGGGGAAAAGGAAGTACAGGGGTTTCCTCTTTGGGAATTCTTCCCGGGACAAAAAATCCTCAAAGTGACGCTTCCACCAGTGTGGGGGGAAGATTATCTCATTTCCTTCCGGCCTGGGAAAAAATCTCAACCAGCCCCTGGATACTAAACCTGGTCAAATCAGGCCTTCGGATAGAATTTCTTTCCCTCCCTCCTCAAAATTATGTAGTGACTCCCCTGAGGTCCTCCCTCCAAGAACAAGAGGCCATGGAATGCAAGGTAATGGACCTCGAAGACAAATCTGTCCTTCAGGAAGTCCTTCATCAGGAAAGGGATTCTACTCCCCATTATTTCTAGTGTTCAAGCCAGACGGGTCTTACCGGACAATCATAAACTTGCGGAAACTATATGGCTATGTGAGAAATCAAAAATTCAAGATGGAGTCAATAAAAGCAACCATCAAAATACTGTTTCCGAACTGTTTTATGACTGTCTTGGATCTCGGCGACGCTTACTACCACGTCCCCATTCACAAAGAGACCCAAAAATTCCTCAGATTAGCTGTCTCCATAAAAGGGGAGATAAGAGAATTTCAATACAAAGCCCTCCTCTTCAGAATATCAATAGCTCTCCGTGTATTTACCAAATTAGTAACGGAAATGATGGCTCATGTGAGGGAACAGGACATTTTAATAGTCCCCTACCTGGATGATTTTTTGATAGCAAGCGACACGGCCCAACACTGCAGAGAGCAGCGGGACAGCGTAATGAGTACTCTAGTGAATCTGGACTGCCTTCTAAACCTGCGGAAATCAAGGCTAGAGCCGAAAAAGTTCAGGAATTCCTGGGGTTAATATTGGACTCCCAGCTCAGAAAAAAGGGAAAATCATAGACCTAGTGTCAAAGGCCTTGCTGAACCCCTGCATGACATTGAGAAAGGTGATGTCGCTACTGGGTTCCCTTTCCGCCTTTTTACCAGCAGTTCAGTGGGCACAGCTCCACACAAGGGATCTCCGATGGGACATATTAAAAAAAACAGGCTACATTAAGGGGTCACGTAAATCCTACATTCAGCTACTATTATTTCCCTAGTTTGGTGGAAGGGTGCCAACAACCTGTCCAAAGGAATCCCCTGGGTAACAGATATCTCGGATAGTTACCACCGACGCAAGCCTCATGGGGTGGGGAGCTTACCTGGGCACGTTTTATCAGAGCCGCCGAAAGGTCTAGACCGAAATTCGAAAGCTTCCATCTTGGGATCTTAATCTGGTTCTATCAGCTCTAACAAGTCCCCCATTTGAGCCTATAGAGTCAATCCCTCTCAAAATAATATTAACTCCTTTATCCCCAAGGGTGGTTTGCACTTTAATGACCTGGTCAATTTTTACAATTCTGACCACTGTCTCTTTATGAGGTTATAACTCTGGAACGATTCAATGGATCTTTACGATTCTGAGATCGTTTTCTCGGACATATTGTATTTCACGTTAGTGGTAAAATTTCTTCGATATAACTTGCGTTTTTTTAAAAAAAAAAAAAACGCAAATATGGCGAAAATTTTGTAATTTTCAAACTTTGAATTTTTATTCCCTTCAAACAGAGAAATGTCACACAAAATAGTTAATAAATAACATTTCCCACATGTCTACTTTACATCAGCACAATTTTGGAACCAAAAATTTTTTTTTGTTAGGAAATTATAAGGTTTAAAAGTTGACCAGCGATTTCTCATTTTTACAACAAAATTAACAAAGCCATTTTTTTTAGGGACCACCTTACATTTGAAGTCACTTTGAGGGGTCTATATGGCAGAAAATACCCAAAAGTGACACAATTCTTAAAACTGCGCCCCTCAAGGTACTCAAAACCACATTCAAGAAGTTTATTAACCCTTCAGGTGCTTCACAGGAGCTGAAGCAACGTGGAAGTAAAAAATGAACATTTAACTTTTTAGTCACAAAAATGATCTTTTACAAACAGTTTTTTTATTTTCACAAGGGTAAAAGGAGAAAATGGACTGATAAAGTTGTTGTGCAATTTCTCCTGAGTACGCCAATACCCCATATGTGGGGGAAAACCACTGTTTGGGGGCACGGCAGAGCTCGTAAGGGAAGGAGCGCCGTTTGACTTTTTCAAACCAAAATTGGCTGGAATTGAGATTGGGCGCCATGTCGCGTTTGGAGAGCCCCAGATGTGCCTAAACAGTGGAAACCCCCCACAAGTGACCCCATTTTTTAAACTAGACCCCCTAAGGAAGTTATCTAGATCTGTGGTGAGCACTTTAAACCCCCAAGTGCTTCACACAAGGTTATAATGCCTGGGCATGAAAATAAAAAATCCTATTTTTTTTCCCACAAAAGCACATCCGATCGCATGTGACATACTATCCCGTCCATGGTCATACGGGCCCAGGTACCATGGACGGGATAGTACGTCCGATGGCAGAAAGGGGTTAAAAACGCTCTCCTAGTAGCAATAAACGTCAGCCCGCAGAGTAAGTGATATTCAAGCCTTATCTGCAGGACCTCCCTTCACAAAGATTCTTGATGAGAGGGTTATCCTAAAACCGAACCCGGCCTACTTACCAAAGGTAGCATCTTGGTTCCATAGGTCTCAGGAGGTAGTCCTTCCTTCCTTTTGCTCAAATCCTAAGAAAGGGAAGAAGAAAGATTTCACACCTTAGACGTGAGGAGATGTCTGGTTCAATACCTAGAGTCCACCCAGAGGTGTAGGAAGGATCTCTCTTTATATGTTATCAGGGACCTAGAAAGAAACTCAAGGCTTCCAAGAGTACCATAGCGAGATGGATAAGAGATGCAATAGCCTTGGCCTACTCATCCAGTGGGAATGCCGTCCCAGAAGGGCTGAAAGCTCATTCCACAAAAGCTATGGTGACCTCCTGGGCGGAAAGGTCAGGGGTATCGATAGAATCTTTAAGGCGGCCACCTGGTCATCACATTCTACCTTTTTAAGCACTATCAGCTGGACCTAGCCTCTTCATCTGACTTAACCTTCGGAAGAAGGGTTCTTCAGGCTGTGGTCCCTCCCAAAGTTTCTGTCACGCTGTCTAATGGATATGTATACAATGTCAGTAAACTATTCCTACAGGGACAACACTCTATACAAAATATAATTTAGCAACATCAACATGCTAATATAGAATAGATTTACCTGACACGATATCCGTTGAACTGTGGGTGAATCTTGAGGACTTGTTACGCTGTCACAGGAAAGAGAAGGACCGGGGTCTAACCTGACCCTAAACTGGGGTCCTAACTAATCCCTCACCTTGGAGGTACTGATAATGGTTCAGAGGTCCAAGTCTCCAGCGTAACCCTGTCTCCTATCAATCCCTGAACCCTGTAATCCAGTCCTAAGAAGGACCCTGATTACCACCACAGGGATATGGGCTGATCTCTGCTAAATACACAGTTTAGACATACAAGACAGACAGGAGAGAATGTAAATACAGACTTGCATACACACTTAAACACAAAAGGAACATAAATGGTCTGGGATATAAAACTCTAAGTAAGGAGAGCTTAAACAACTAAGGAGCTCTTAGCTTAAGTCTTTACAGATCCGATCCTATCTGTGGTCTGAATGAAAGCTTTCACTGGCAACTCCCAAAGCAGACAGACAGGAATTTAAAGGAAACCAATCAACAAATAATCAATCGCAGCCGGGAGAAGCTGCACCCAGTCCCAGCACCGAGCTCAGACAGAATTAACTCCCTCACTGCCAAACACAAAGAAACAGCAACTCAGCTGCGAGAAGTCAGAATGTGCAACCGCGACGATCTTCGTGGCGATGCACTCATGACAGTTTCAAATCTCTGTAATTCTCTCCGTGGTGCTGTCATGGGGGATAGAGAAATACGTAGTTACTTACCGGTAATGGGATTTCTCAGAGCCCATGACAGCACCCGCTTATTCCCTCCCATCACGTGTGTGGTGAGCACGTTTTATTGTTCGTAGTGTGTTCATGTATAGGCACAGTGTTTTTCTATTAAGCTGTATGATAAAGTATATTTTTTGTTGTCATTAACCTGGAGGCTCTCCGATGCTCTGTAAACCAACTGATGCGGGGGGAGAGGTACCACCCTTTTATCTGTAGGTTTCTTGTCCCTGAAGTGCGGCTCCCCTCTCTCTGTGGTGCTGTCATGGGCTCTGAGAAATCCCGTTACCAATAAGTAACTACCGTATATACTCGTGTATAAGCCGAGATTTTCAGCCCATTTTTTAGGGCTGAAAGTCCCCCTCTCGGCTTATACGCAAGTCATATGGCGGGGGTTTCAGATCATACTTACCTCCGTTGGCGCGTCTCTGTAGCCCCCCTGCTTCTCTGACGATCTCCGGC
>VIAB01007202.1:39261-52836 GCA_009801035.1 Oophaga pumilio | reverse complement strand
ACAGGATGATGTGGGATATTGGTAGTCCGGTGGCTCTGGCTGACAGTATGATGTGGGATATTATAGTGAATGTGGCTGTGCGGAGTGGGCGGGGCTATACACTCAGCTTTACAGTATATAATAGGCCCCATATATTGCTCCATAAAGAATAATGAGCCCCATGTATTGCTCAGTACATAAAGGGGCCCATATAATGTTCCATACAGTATATGTTGGCTCCATATAATGCTCCAGTATATGATGAGCCCATATAATGATCTATATATAATTGGCCCCAAATGTGATGCTCCAGTGTATAATGGGCACCATATATTGATGCTTCAGTGTATAATGGACCTCATACCAGTGTATGATGGTCCCTATATATAATGCTCCAAACATAAAAAAATATGAAATACTCACTTCTCCTTGCTGCTCTGCTCTGGACTCCTCAGCTTCGCCATCTTCTAGCTCACTGCACTGTGACTGCACAGACATGACGTCATAGCGTCCTCTGACCTGAACATCACAGTCAGAAGACACCGCAGTGATGGAACGGGGAGAGGTAAGTATCACAAATGACATGGCCCTGAGCAAGCGGGGAGGCCCACTCACGGGAGTCAGCACTGGCACAGACACCGGGCCCCCATAGTGTGCCTATGTCCCTGACGTCGAGTGGGCCCCCCAGCCTGCTCAGGGCCCCAGCACTTGCCCGGGTGCGCCAGGTGCTGACGCCGGCCCTGACTAGCTGCCACCACCAATCGTTTTTACAGACCGATTGGACACCTGTTACAGCTAGCTTATGGTGTCAGGGGTGTGGTTTACAAAGCAAGAGGAACAGAGCTATTAAGGCAGTGCTTATAAAAAATTTTAATTTTACAAAAGATGTTACAGAATGGGAAGAAACAATATAGTATATACAATTACATAAAAGGGATAACAAAAAAGTATTAAACCTGTGTCACTGAAATGGCTCAGAGCTTAGCAGAGTAGGTACTCCTTAGCAAAATGAACAGACCCCCACAGCAAGCTGTACCCTGCAGGACTGACAATACAAAACTCCAAATTATGCTTTTTTATTAAATCAAGATATATCCCCTTGTTGAGCTGATGTGGGTGCTGGTTGTGGCATGTGCTAGGTCTTTTAGTCGTTTGAGATCCCCAACTTTTAGGATATCTTTGCCCCTGGAGGGTCAAGCAGTAGATATGGTGATGTTTCCTATAATAATTTTACCTTTTTATAGAGCTGAAACATGGCAGCGATAGCCTCATCCATCGAATCCGCTATTTAGTTGGAGGGGTTAGAATGGCCTTACGGTGATGTGAGTGTGTCATAACTCAGCTGTCCAGTGACCCGGGATTAGGGGCTGCTTCCCTGTCCCTACCACTAGGTTGCGCCCCAGCTGCCCTACTCCCCGGGATACTTCTGAAGGTGAAAATGCTGGGCCGCCACTTTTGCCTGATCCCCTAAATCAGCACTCAGTCTGTTCACGTCCCTTACCCAGAGTAGAGGGGTGCTACTGTGCACCGCAGTACACCAACCCGACGAACAAGGCAGCACAAACAAGGGTAACTGAAAATAGCAAGCATACAAATATTCACTCATAACAGAGGAATGCACAAGAGAGGGGAGGACGAAAAAAAAACAAAGTAAGAGGAGGAAAGGGAATTATTACACTTACAAACACATGCAACAGTCACAGATAACTCCTCCAAAACTCTTCATATAAACATCTCTCCAACCAGCCATGCAGCAGAACTAGCTCTGACATGGGTTTGAATCAAGACCCAGATTATAAAGGGGATGGGAGTGGCTAAGGCTACTTTCACACTTCAGGCTTTTTGAATCAGGCGCGATCCGGCGTGTTTTTAAAAAAACGGATCCGGTACCGGATGCGTTTTTTTAGCATTGACTTACATTAGCGCCGGATCGTGCCTGATGTCACAGCGTTGCATCCGTTTTTGGCCGGATCCGTCGGAAATGTATCGGACAAGACGCTTGCTGCAACATTTTTTTTTTTTTTCCGGAGCCGCCTGACAGTGCCTGAATCGGCACTTCAGGCGGCCGGAAACAATGCAAACCTATGGCGCCAGGCCAGTGTTTTGAAAAATCCGTCAGAAAACTGATCCGGAGTCCAAGGTCGGTCTCTCTCTCTCTCTCTCTCTCTCTCTCTCTCTCTCTCTCCTCGGTCCGGACATTCAAGCCTGCATTTTCAACATGGAAATTTTATATTTCCGGGTTGAAAAGGTCAGGACGGATCAGGCAAAAAACCTGATCAGTTGCATCAGTTTTTTAAAATCAGCGCCGGATCCGTCCTATCAGGCATAGGACGGATTATGCCTGATTCAAAAAACTGATGTGTGAAAGTAGCCTAACCAAGCTCAGCTGAGAGCTCATACTTCCAGAGTCTCCTACATGGCCAATTAACCCCTGTCCTGCCAAAATAAATGAACATCATTTAAAAAGAAATGCTTCTTTTCAGCGCAGGAGTAGGAGCAATCAGATGCTGCAGTCATTTGGCTCCTCTCTGTTGCGGTAACCCCGTGACAACACATTCACTCTATTTTAGAAAATATATCTCTCATAAATATTGCATCGATGCACACCCCAATATTCATCACTGACCACTGGCTCCAAAAAGTCTGCAATCAGTGCTTTGAACAGAGGAAGCTCTTGCCTTGGAAGTGTGCTTCTACATGTCTGAGTAAACAAATATTCTTCTTGATGGCTGGTTCTCAGAGCAGATATCCTGTTGTAATTACCTGGTCACTGCAAGACGTACCTACATCAATGGAAGTTGAAGTGTCCGCTATCTCTCACTTCCCCAGTTATAACTATATGCTCAATATGAGGTCCTAATTCAATACAAGTTGAAATGTCAGTTCTTTCTCTTTTCCCCAGTTATTAATCCCATATGTTCAATGTGAAGGTGATCTGTCCCCTCTCCGGAGACGTCTTAATGGATTTAAATTTTTCTCTGACACAGCATACAGTAAAGGAAATAAGTATTTGATCCCTTGCTGATTTTGTAAGTTTGCCCACTGACAAAGATTTGAACAGTCTATAATTTTAAGGTTCGGTTAATTTTAACATTGAGAGATAGAATATCAAAAATAAAATTCAGAAAATCACATTGTATAAATTATATACATGTATTTGCGTTTTGCAGCGAGAAATAAGTATCTGATGTTTTTGTAGTTGATGAGGTTTGTGCACATGTCAGGAGGAATTTTGGTCCACTCCTCTTTCCAGATCATCTCTAAATCATTAAGATTTTGGCAACTTGGAGCTTCCACTCCCTCCATAAGTTTTCTATGGGATTAAGGGCTGTATGTTTTGGGTCATTGTCTTGGTGGAAGAGCCAGCCACAGCCCATGTCATGGCAGAGGGAGGAGGTTGTCACTCAGGATTTTACAGTACATGGCTCCATCCATTCTCCCATTGATGCAGTGAAGTAGTCCTGTGCCCTTAGCAGAGAAACACCCCCAAAACATTATGTTTCCACCTCCATGCTTGACAGTGGGGACGGTATTCTTTGGGTCATAGGCAGCATTTCTCTTCCTCCAAACACGGCACGTTAATGCCAAAGACCTCAATTTTTGTCTCATCCGACTGCAGCACCTTCTCCCAATCACTCACAGAATCATCCAGGCATTCATTGGCAAACTTCAGATGGGCCTGCACATGTGCCTTCTTGAGCAGGAGGTTCCTTGTGGGCACTGCAGGATTTTAAACCTTTACTGAGTAATGTGTTACCAATGGTTGTTTTCTTGGTGACTGTGGTCCCAGCTGCCTTGAGATCATTAACAAGTTCCCCCGTGTAGTTTTAGGCTGGTCTCTCACCTTTCTCATGATCTAAGTACCCCACGAGGTGAGATTTTGCATGGTGCCCCAGATCGATGTCGATTGACAGTCATTTTGTATTTCTTCCATGTTCTTACTATTGCAGCAACAGTTGTCTCCTTCTCACCCAGTGTCTTACGTATGGTTTTGTAGCCTATTCCATCTTTGTGCTGGTCTGTGATCTTGTCGATGACATCCTTAAAAGGGTACGTCTCCAATCTGCGTTCTGGCAGCAGAAATCCGGCTCCGCCCAAAGCGCCGACCCCTGTTGTACGCACAGTGATTCCGGATGTGTTCATTGAACACATCCGGAATCACCGCATCCTATCCATAGACTGGGAGCGTCTCCACAAGATAAATAGACATGCTACGGTCTGTAAAGACGCGCCGCATGTCCGTAATTTAGGGTGTGTCACCTGCGTCCCTGCACGCATAGTGGAGACGTGATTTCATAAAATCCCCTCCACTATGCTGTAACATCTGGACTCTGCGGATTGAACGCTCCGGCTGTACGCAGCACCCAATCCACAGCAAATCCTGATGTATTCCTGAACGTGGAAGCATACCCTAAAGCTCTTTAGTCTTGCCCATGTTGTAAAGGTTAGAGTCTGACTGATTAATTGAGTCTGAGGACAGGAGTCTTTTATAAAGGTGACTATGTAAGACAACTGTCTTTAATACAGGTAATGAGTTGATTAGGAGCGTCTAACTGGTGTGTAGGAGCCAGAACTCTTCATGGTTGGTAGGGGATCAAATACTTATTTCTCACTGCAAAATGCAAATAAATTTATAGAATTAATACATGATGTACAATAATAAATTATATTGTGGTACCGTGTTAGCCAGAAAAATCGATGTGAATACTTTTCCGTTCAAAGATGACAAGAGTATTCTTAGAGTGATACCTTTATTGGCTAACCAGAAAATTATATTTTTGCAAGCTTTCTGAGCACACAGGCTCCTTCAGGCAGGATTACAAATCTTGCCTGAAGAAGGAGCCTGTGTGCTCAGAAAGCTTGCAAAATTATAATTTTCTGGTTAGCCAATAAAGGTATCACTCTAAGAATACTCTTGTCATCTTTGGACGGAAAAGTATTCACATAGAATTTATACAATGTGATTTTCTCGATTTTATTTTTGATATTCTATCTCAATGTTAAAAGTAACCTACCCTTATAATTATAGACTGTTCATGTCTTTGTCAGTGGGCAAACTTAGAAAATCAGCAAGGGATCAAATAATTATTTCCTTCACTGTATAAATATATTCTCTTCATAGAAAAGTAACATCTAGCCACTACATTTTTGGGCCAATAAAATATCACAAAAAAATGTTTTGTGAAACCAGCCTAAAGGTTTCTTCAGACCTGTAAAACAAAATACCTTTGCAGGCACCATAGTAAATAACGAAGGTGCCAGGGACTGGGTTAATAGAATTTGGAAGCTGACTAATTTAAACCTTAGGCAGAAAAACTTATTGGCTATGGGGAAAGAGGGAGGATCATGAAGGGGTATAAAGGATGAAAGGAAGGAAGGAACCCCCTCTTTCCTACCTCTGGTCTGAGGTGAACACCCTCCCTTCCTCTTGGGTTTTTCGTTCTGGTAAGGTTGTAGGCTTAATTTTTTACAGCTGGTGGAAATTTAGGTCCCTTGATATGACATGCTGTGCTCAGTGACTGGCATGGTGGGATGTTTTTAATAGTAGGGCCAAATAAATTTAGTATGATTTTTCCTGTTGATTATTAATAAACATGTATGTGGTCCCTTGTTCACCCAACTCTATGGTTTCCTTGTATTTTGTTGTTTGATTTATGTCATCTATGGTTCTCAAGAGGGTATAGAAGCAGTCTCAGGCGGCACCAGAACTTACAAACAATAATGCCGTCACCTTTTAATCCACTACTGTTAGTTGTGGTTTGGCCGCCTGCCTTTAAAGTAGTTGGTATAAGCCGGTTAAAAAATTTTGAGGACTATTTGACTATGGAATTATTCACCTTGCCAGTTTTTGTTTTTTGGATATATATTTGTCATCAGTTACCTATTTCCAATCCATGATTGTATTCACAATAATTTTTAGACTCATGACTATCATAGCTGGGGTGAAGGTGGGACATTGGTTCTACCCTTCCTTCATTGCAAAGGTTGGGTGTGGTTAGTATCATATAAATTTAAGAACAAGTGACACAAGGTATTTCTGCCACACTTGGCAGGGCGTAAGCTGATATCAAGCAGTCTTTGTTTTAGAGTAGAAGCGCCTTAGAAAGAACTGGCTTGTCTGTTTGGTTTCTGGGAGAGTCAAAAGCATTGCAGTAACTCTGTAAACCAGGAGATGACAGGCGAACAAGCTAAAATTTGTGTCCACTGTCTATAAGTTTCAAAGAAAGTTATTTTTCTTGCATTGCTTTAAATGGAATGTATTACCTGTAATATTTTTTGATAATGGAAACCAAATACACATACCTTACATAGTTTTTCTGTTTTTTGTTGTTCTATGATTATGCCCTTTGCCTTAGCTTCTGCAAACAACATTTATAAATCTGCTATACACGAGCAACATGGACCATTGGCCTTAATAGACAGGATCTGACTCATTGACTTCTATAGGGGAGCATCCTAGGTGTGATCTGGGAGGAGGTAATTGTGCTGAGAAGGGTTAATATCCCCAATGGTGAAAGGTGCATGTAATGTTGTCTTCTTATGGGCTATGATATGGAGATGATTACTGAAAGATCTATACAGAATACAAAGGATCAGACTAATATTAAGCTTAATTGCAAGAGGGAAATTTGCAAGATTTAGAATATTTTGAAATCGGATATCAATGTGGAAAATGAAAATGGAATAGTCAAAAAATATTAAAAAAAAAAAAGTTAACATAAACGTAAGCAATGACCAAGTTTCTTTAACATAAATAATACATTTTCTCTTATTTCATTTGACATAAATAATACATTTTCTCTTATTTCATTTGGCTCCTATTACCCAATAGTTTCCTATTTTAAGTGGACCTCAGTAGCAGTCCAAGCTGCTTCAAAAGGCAGAGATGTCCCGATTCATTACTGTGTCCAAAAGTCATGTGATCCCTTCTGCGATGCTTGGTTATTACTCTGCGTACTGCAAGTCAACGTGGTTGCATAGTACAGGGCCTCCCAAAGCACTACACAGATGTTCCTCCACTTTGTCTTTGATTGACACTCTTGTTCAAGGCTCCATTGCTTTTAGTTTGAAGAGGGGAGAGCAGTAACTGAGCTGTAAGGAGGGTAACATATGCACTGGATATGAACAGGAGAGAACCTGTGAAACAAGCCCTGCCATGACTGCGATGGTAATTAAACAAGTGGGAAGAGTCACCAGCTGCTGGAAGGTGTATAGCTTGAGAAGTAAAACTTCATTCTCTATGGAACTGTGAAGGATAGTGCTCAGCTTTATCCAGTAGACAATAAATGCAGTAGCCTTTGCACACGCGCACTGCCCTGCCGCTCCATTCTAAAGCTGATAATGTGCTTGGTTGTGCTGACCAGTCCAGGTCTCAGCAGTCAGACTCAGAACCCCACCATTCTAGGAGTCATCACCTGTCCAGTGTTAGGTGATTTCATTTCACTGGACAACCCCTTTTAATGTGTGGTTCCAACTTTGTGTCAACAATTTTAAGATGGCCTTTCTTGTTTCTACATGACTGTCTCCCTGTGCGCAAATGCATAAAAATTAATTTGAGATGGAAAATCTAGAGTTATCTGCACAAAGTCCTGACTATAAATCCATCCAATAGCTTTGGGATAAATTGGAATACCAATATTTAGCCAGACCGTTTCATCTAACATCGCTACTTGTCCTCACATATGCTCTCCTTGCTTTTTTAGATGAAAATAGGGGCCTAATTCCAAAATATCTCCTATGGATTTGAAATAAGAGCTCAGATAGGTATGAAGGTCGGGTGTACACATAATTTTGCCCATACATTGTAATGTAACTATGTAATACGGTAAAAAATGTAGGGTAATCATCTTAATGAGGGTAGTGTCACTCTTGTGTATACACTGTATTTGCTTGAATGGGTCTGAATTGCAAACCAAACCAATTGGAATTAGGCAGACCCTTTTGTTTACGTCATCATTTCCCAGTATGACAGTGTGGTGGCATTACTAGCACAAAATAGGGGCCATGGTCCTGCCTTCTATGTATTTCATTGGCATCACAATTTTTTTTTTCCATTACAATACATCTGAAATTACTTAATTATTGTCCATGAGAACAGTCACAATGCATTTCTCCTGTATTGGAGAGTGTCTCACTTTGATCTACTGCCTTGGTGATAGAACAGAATGTTAATTAGCGGGAGAAACTGAATTTGTTTTCGTAAATGTAAATTGACCTTTGAAGAAGCTGGCAGTGAAATTTTGGATTATATGGAGATAAGGCCAAAACAGTGATAGGTATGTGGGGTTCACCCACCCAGATGGGCGTTTGGAGGTTTGAACGCACATTCCAGAAGTGAATCACCAAGACGCAACTTGTGAGTCAAACAGATTCTTTAGCTGTTTGTCACTCGGTGGACAAACCTGATGAGCGAGTACTGTGACTAGACCACTGATAATTATTATTATATTATAATATACCCACTTGGTTTCCTGTGTTTGTTGGCTTTGCATGTCTCAGATAGTGTGGGGTCCTTAATATAATACAATAAGATGCATATTGAAGAGCTGGTAGGTATTGGTATCCTTTGATACAGGCAAAAAGTGCCCAATTTTTATTAACTGTCAGCAACTCTGGGTTAGGTGGCAGTGTAAATTTGTAAGTGTCCCTCTGAATTGATATGGATACCAATGGATAAATGGAATAAGGCTTGATTTAAGTGTAAATTTGCCAGTTTTAGCCATTGAGCTCTTTTACGGGAACCCATCAGAAAAGTTAGGGTCTGATGTTGTGCTAGGTCTGTGTTAATAAGGCAAGATTGGTTCACTGGTCAAGAATCATCCTGCACTCTGTGCACTTGCAGTTTCATGTAAATATTTAGCCCCCAATTCATCATTTGGTATTTGCCTGAATTTTGGTGTAAAACTGTTTAAAATTTCGCAAAATTTTTGCGCAGCTTTTTGAAAAGTGGGCAGAATTTAGCTGGGAGTGGGGAAAGCTGATTACAATATAAAGCAAGTAGGGTTAACCTACTTGCTTTATATTGTCTAATACCTTAGGGTGAAAATATTGTCCTTTGAGGCATATTTGCTAGAATTTGAAAGCTGATTACAACAGACAGATTTATTATAATTTATACAAAAAAGAGTTGTAAATCACAACAGAAATCTATTCCAATTTCTGACTGGAGTACATTTCTTGTGATGGTGCACGGCAGCTGAAAGATGCATCCAGTTCATTAAAGGGAATCTGTCACCCCAATATTGCCATATCAGATAAAGATATGGCTGAATAGTGCGTCCCATAACAAAGCTAACGGAAGGTATCATATATCCTGATACCGGCGTTTTCAGATCAAAATACCTTTGTAAACTTCGGTTTTTGCGCTGTCAATCACGGTTGTCAGGTCAGGAGGGCGACGTTTTCTCTCTCTCCCCCTCCCCCCCCGCTCCTCGGCATCAGTTGCGTATCGCTTCCCGCAATTCAAATTCGGGTCGGCGCATACGCAGTGTGTTTTGTCCAACAGTGGGCAAAGCATATAATCAGTACAGCGCATGCGCTACTCTTTCCTTGCCCCGGAACTGACTGCTTGCCTTGGACGACTTCTGGGGCAAGGAAAGAGTAGCGCATGCGCTGTACTGATTATATGCTTTGCCCACTGTTGGGCAAAGCACACTGCGCATGTGCCGGCCCGAAATTTGAATTGCTTAATTGCGGGAAGCCGAACGCCGTCTGTGGGATTCACAGATTCACAGACGGCGATACGCAACTGATGCCGAGGAGCGGGGGGGGGGGAGAGAGAGAGAGAAAACGCCACCCTCCTGACCAGACCACCGTGATTGACAGGGCAAAAACCGAAGTTTGCAAAGGTATTTTGATATGAAACCGGGGGTATCAGGATATATGATACCTACCGTTCGCTTTGTTATGGGACGCACTATTCAGCCATATCTTTATCTGATATGGCAATATTGGGGTGACAGATTCCCTTTAAGAGGCGCATACCAGCACGCTCTTCATCAAGACTGGTGTACATTCTGCGCCAGGGTGCACATGAATGAAACAGGCTCCGCAGCAGATTCTGCTCCATACATTGCAGATGTAATGCATTTTTAGTCCATTACTAGACAACCCCTGCTTATTTACTTCTGTTAAATGATTAATCGGTTCTCCAGTCATAGACCAACTTTTTAAGGGCATGTTGATAGGCGGTTTTAAGTATCTGATCTAGATAGCGCCTTACATGGAACCTCTCATATCAAAAGACTGGTGGGCGAATACTTTATTAGAGTAATTATGTCTAAGATGTAAATATTGTCCTTCTGGAATGCCCCCTGGAGTGAGCAAGGATGATGGATTTCCCACCTGTGTAGGATATTTCAATGCTCTCTTTTGCGACAGATCTCTGTTTTCAACAGTCCGCTGGCACTAGGGGTCTCAGAGATCAAACTATACAAAAACGGTAATGCATATTTTTTGGTTTGAAAAATAAATGGTAGGACTGTGGGGTTGTCATTCAGTCTTTCCATGTATCATCGAATTGCTATGTTAGTCCCCTTCTAGGTGACACTTATACATCTAGCCCACATCGCTATCGTCACACTGTTGTCAACCATGAAGACCCGAGTCACTTCCCACCAGTTCAGGAGCAGATTTGCGTATGTGGAGGCTTGTCAGTCTGTAAGGAGGTGACAGAGTCCGTCAGGTGTCTTACGCCCCTGTGGATACCGGACACCTGTCTTACGTGCGGCACTTTGTCGTTTGTTAATATAATGTGCTGTATTGTTTATGTATTGCAATGTGGATGTCTTTGATATATGTTTATTTACAGAATTAGAGATAGTATAGAGGTTAGCATAGGATAGTAGTGGGGTTAGACTACTGGGGCAAATTAGAGATAGGGAATAGGATTATTAACTTAGGTTTAGTTAGCATAGGAGTTTTCAAGTAGGGAGGGGCTACAGAGCAGTGCAGCATAGAGCAGGCGATATAGAGAGGGACTTCCTGGTTAAGTCTCAGTGCAGTCAGGATGCAGAAGTGAACAGTCATAGTCTGCCAGCCGTGGGGATAAAACTGCTATGGTAGGAAGGGGCCCCAGGCTGAGGAATGTGCTTGCGGTCACCTTCAACGAAAACCAACCCCAAGAGGGTCCGGGGCCTACGGTTGGGATTAGGCGCAGCTGAGATGGCGAGCCTTTTACCTTCTACTGAGACTGGACGAGAGGAGTGGGAAGGAGCTGGGGGACTCAAAGGCACAGTCGATGAAAATGGGACAGGGACTGTCCAGAAGGGGCCAGGCTGGCCAGACAAGACAGAGATTGTCAGGTGGGACAGGGATAGTAGAGAGGGGCCGAGATGGCCGTTAGAAACGGAGACTGCCATGGAAAGCGTCATGACTGCCGTTGCAAAGGAACTGTGCTGCTCTTGTAATGGAAACCCTGTTATTAAGTAAAGTTGAGTTGTTGAGCATAGATATGGAGTTTGGAGTGATTTGCGAGATTCGTGAATCTGAAGCCGGCGTGACAGGCAATAAGAGGACTCCAGTAACTGAAGTGAGTGTCCTGCTGCGCACACTGCACACACAACAAAGAGGGACATTGTATCTCATCTGTGAGGTGCCGCCAGGGTGTGGGAACAGGACAGCCCATTGGCACGACTACTGCCATAGCCGCCTTACAAGTCAGTGCTGGAGAATGCTTATAACTGCAGTGCACTTTGTACTGAGCGGTGACTGTAGCTGCATTGGCAAGTCTATATAATAAGAGCCGTCAGCTCCTGGGAGGAATAAAGCTAATTTCTCCCAGAAACAGTGCTCTCAATATGGCAACCGGGAATCTAACGTTATTTACCCGCAGATTAACCCTTTATCTGCAGGCTAATGGCATTATCAGAAGGGACAGGTTCCTTCTAAATAAAAAAATTACATGTTTGGTATCGCCAGAGAATGATGGTGTCTGGTCAATTTTACCACACCTTGAGCACCGTAAAAGCAAAACCTAAAAATGTTCTCAGCATGAAAAATTCACACTGGTCATTATACTGGTGGCAATTTTGTTTGTAAAATGTGACGTATGATCATCTTTCAACGTATCATTTTCATCTATTTGATGGATATTCATCTATATATATAAAGTTGAGTGTGTATGTATGTATCGAGCCACGCTCACTTCACATAGCCACCCCCCACTCTGCATAGCCACACTCCACATACAAAGCCCCGTATAAAAAATAAATATATATATACATACATACAGGGTGGTCCAAAAGTAGGTGGACAGAAAATATTTATTTTGATTTATATAGCATAACATTGACAATTAAATTTTATTTTGAAAAATAATACAAAAGCCCTTAAATTTTATCAACGCAGGTGCTCAAACTGTTTCCATCACAATTTGCACAGCTTTGAAGTCTGCCTCTTACGCTTCGACAAACATTCGACAAAGTCTCTTTGGGTATTAATTTCTTGAAATGCATCTCATGTAATTTTTCAAATTACTGACACTTTTTGGTTTTCGACTATAAACTTTGTCCTTGAGTACTCCCCAAAAGAAAAAATCTATTGGGGTCAAGTCTGGTGAACGTGCCGGCCAATCAAGTGGGCCTCTTCGGCCAATCCATTTATTAGGAAATGTTTCATCAAGATACTCGTGGACTAATGTGGAGGGGCCCCATCTTGTTGGAAATAAAGGTAATTTGAATTAGGCTTTGCTGTAACTGGGGAACAACTTGATTCAGTTTCACTTTACACCATGTTTGATAAATCTCCCCCTTCATAACCCTATTAAACATACTGTCCTCCTACTTTTGGACCACCCTGTATAATAAATATCTGATCTAATATATAATAAATATCTAATATATTTCATAGGCACATCTTCTTGACCACAACAGGTTACACTGCCTGTGTTGTCCATAGCAACCAATCACTAAGCATCTTTCATTTCACCAGAGCTGTTTAAAATATGAAAGTTGAGCTGTGATTGGCTGCTATGAGCAACAGTTTTCCCACTCCACAACACCTCAGCAGACACTGACCGGGTTGGCGAAATCTAGCATCCCTGGGAACATAAGCTCCCAGCCATTGTCTGCCTTCCAGAAAGGAGCAGAGAGCACATGACAGAAATGAATCACCCCCTCCTTTATTACTGCCGGGCTCTATTGTTACCGGCGTAGAAAATCGCATCATCAGCAGCCGCACACAGAGCCACACTGCCATGTTATGTAACAGCACATCTCCAGGAACTCCCTACTCAGCACCACCTGGCTCGGGACTATGGGATGGAAGATGGGTGATGGGTATATGGGCAAGGGACTATGGGATGGGGCATGTGTGATGGGTATATGGGCATGGCGCCGCAACAATTTTTAGGCCACACCCCTGACCACACCCATTTCACAACTAGTCACACCCCAACCACACCCATTTAGTACTGCTGATCACACTGTTTCATAAACAATAATTATAAACAGAAAAAAATAAATTTGTTTACAAGTAATGAATTAAAGATTTAATGCAAACTTGGTAATAATATTTCTATTAACCCCTTTCTACCATATGACATACTATCCCTTCCATGTGACCTGGGCCTTAAGTCCCAGTGACGGGATAGTACTT
>VIAB01007202.1:0-17730 GCA_009801035.1 Oophaga pumilio | reverse complement strand
AGCCACTTGGTAGGCCCTGTTCCTTTGTCACAATGGTGAAGACAATGGAGTTGTCTGAGGACATCAGAACTGCTATTATTAGCAAACACAATACTTCCAAAGGGTATAAGGCCTTCTAAAAAGACCTTGGTATCTCAGTTTCAATAGTGCGCAATGTTATTAAGAAATTTGTCAAGCATGTAACCATCAAGAATCTCCCTGGACATAGGGGAAAGAGGAAAATTGACAACAGATGTCTTCGAAGTTGGTGCGAATGGTGGAAAAAATACCACCTCAAACATCCAAAGATCTGAAGGCCAACCTGGAACAGTCTGGGATTATGGTTTCAACAAGTACCATATGCCGCACACTAAACCAAGCAAAGGCCAAGGAAGAAACCATTGCTGAAGAAAAGACATAAAAAGGAACTACTGATCTTTGCCAAGAGTACATTAATAAACCACAATCCTTCTGGGAAAATGTTCTGTGGACAGATGAAATAAAAATAGAGCTTTTTGGCAAAACAAAGCAACAGTTTGTTTACAGAATGCACAATGAAGCTTCTAAGGAAAAGAACACTTTACTAGTGATGAGCAAATATGCTCAGTAGTGCTCGTTACTCACCCGAGTATCACTATACTCGTGGTACTCTGCGAGCACCGAGTATTTCTGGTATTGTTCGGCGGGAATTCGGGTCCCCTCCCTGCATGTTTGGCGCTCTTTAGAGAGCCAATCAGCATGCAGGGATTGTCTGCCATGCACTATAATGCCGCAGCCATCTCTGTTGTGGGGTTTTACCAGTTAGTGATTCTACCTTCATAGAATCCACAAATCGAGCTAACCCCACAGTCCCTATAAGGACTAATTACAGAATATCTAGATTACAGTGCTAGGTAGGCAAGGGAGTGTATCTGATTCTATACATATCAGTGCAAGGCATGCAGGCAGTGTATGTGGGTATATAGATATCATTGCATATATCAAGAGGGTCCATTCCATTACAGTCTGCTGCTGCTGCCTATTATATATATACCTAGCTCCAGGTATCATCGCTAGGAATATTTTTTCTGCATCTTAATCCTGATTTTTTTATTCCACAGCAATCCAGAGCCCCCTTTTTTCTCCATTTGCTTGTTGACACTGCGGACTACAGCCAGAGCCTTTTAATAGTACAGTGTGAAAATCCAGCAATTTTAAACAGGTTTGCCCATCCCAGCCATCACATCTAAGTGCGCAAAAAATTCTGGCATTTTTTTGTGGTACTGTAGTATTTTTTGGATTGTTATATACAATTTTTTGACACCATGACACCATTTTGCTGCCAATACAAATTAGCTACAGTTCAGATATTTAACACTGGGTTTTGTCTGCTACACGGATCGCATATCATTTCGCTAAAAATTGTACCTCCATAGAATTTTTTTTCGCTGTGTCATAGCCTACTTATTGACCCAATTTTGGTGGCAAAAAAAAAATACAGGCCACATATTTAACAGTGTGGTGTCTCTGTCAGACGCCTCATCTATCTGTGGACTACAAATTTGGGCATTTCAGACCTACATTCACTTTTTTTTCCTGTGTCTTACCCTAATTCTATACAGTATTTTTCTGTAAAAAAAAAAAATACAGGCCACATATTGAACAGTGTGGTACCTCCGTCAGACGCCTCATCTATCTGTGGGCTACAAATCTGGGCATTTCAGGCCTACATTCACCTTTTTTTTTGCTGTGTGTTACCCTAATTCTATATAGCATTTTTCTGTAAAAAAAAAAATACAGGCCACATATTGAACAGTGTGGTATCTCTGTCAGACATCTCCTCTATCTGTGGGATACAAATTTGGGCATTTCAGGCCTACATTCACCTTTTTTGCTGTGTCGTACCCTAATTCTATACAGTATTTTTCTGTAAAATAATAAGAAATACAGGCCACATATTGAACAGTGTGGTATCTCCGTCAGACGCCTCTTCTATCTGTGGGCTAAAAATTGTGGCATTTGAGGGCTCCATTCAACTGTTTTTGCTCTGTCTTACCCTATTTCTATATGTTATTTTGGTGGAAAAAAAATACAGGCCACATATTGAACAGTGTGGTATTTCCGTCAGACGCCTCATCTATCTGTGGGCTACAAATTTGGCATTTCAGGCCTACATTTACCTTTTTTGCTGTGTGTTACCCTAATTCTATACAGAATTTTTCTGTAAAAAAACAAAAATACAGGCCACATATTGAACAGTGTGGTATCTCTGTCAGACGCCTCATCTATCTGTGGGCTACAAATTTGGGCATTTCAGGCCTACATTCACATTTTTTTGCTGTGTCTTACCCTAATTCTATACAGTATTTTTCTGTAAAAAAACAAAAATGCAGGCCACATATTGAAAAGTGTGGTATCTCCGTCAAACGCCTCTTCTATCTGTGGGCTAAAAATTGTGGAATTTGAGGGCTCCATTCAACCCTGGTGTCGAACCCTGGTTATTGACACCAGTGTGCTCAAAAAAAATTGTTACCTACAGGGTAGATATTTTAAACAGTAGTTTTCCCGCACACGGATCACATATAAGTTGGCTCCAAATTCAGCCATTTGTAGTGAACGTGGAAAATATTGTAGTCCATTTAAAATGGGCAAGGCGCTTGGCAAGTTACGGGGAAGTGGACGTGATGGTGATGGTGCATGCAGAGACCAAGGCCGTGGGCAAGCTGAAATTGGGCCACAACAAACACCCACATCTGCTCACTCAACCTTCCTGTCCCAATTTCGATTTCAAGGGGACCACAGTAGGAGACCACTATTGAAGCCAGAGCAGTGTCAAAAGGTTGTTGGTTGGATATCGGATAATGCTTCCAGTCACTTTGCCACCACCAAAAGCACCCTGTCTTCCACACGGTCTGAGTAGCCATGAGTCTGGACCGCATATTCCTCACACTAATCCTGCTTCCTCCCACCATGCCGAGTGTTCGGAGACAACTGATCCCACACTTGGACACTCCAAAGAGCTGTTCACTTTTCCATTTATAGATTCGGGCCTTTTGCCCAGTCTACTTGAAGTGGGGCAAGATGAGATTGCATGTAGCGATGCCCAAATATTTGAGCAGCCACGGTCACATGAAGACGACAGTGGGAACATGTCGCAAGAGGTGGACAATGATGAGACACAATTGCCAGAAAGTCATGCAGAGGACCAGGGTGCGGAAGTGGAAGATGAGATGGTGGATGATATAGTAACTGACCCAACCTGGCAGGAGGACATGCAGAGTGAGAACAGCAGCACACAGGGGGAGGGAGGCGTAGCACCCCAACAGGCAGGAAGAAGCAGTGTGGTGGTCACAGACACAGCCCAGCCTCATGTCATCCTAACGTGGATTGGTTGACAATGAGGAAGAGGAGGAGGAAGAACAGGAGCTACTTTCATGCGCTATAGATGGTACTACAAGCACAACTGTCATACCGTCTATACAGCGTGGAAGGCCTGAGGACAGGGAGGAGGACAGCATGGTCAGTCATCCTGTTGGTGAGGACACAGAAGTCTTGCAAGCATGGCTGACTTTATGTTGTGCTGCCTTTCCCGTGACCCTCACATTATGAACATTTTCGGTGACACTCATTACTGGATAGTGACACTTCTAGACCCACGCTACAAGGAGAACTTTCAGTCTCTTCTTCCAGAGGAAGACAGGTGTACTAAAATGGTGCAGTACCAGAGGGCCTTGTTGCAGAATTATTAAAAAAAATTCCCATCTGAAAACGCTGGCGGCAGATGTCACAGTTCGTTGGACAACCAAAGAGGACAGGCGAGAGAGACACAACTCCAATCCAGCAGAGGCAGGGGAACACTGGCAAAGTTCTGGGAGAGTTTCTCAGACCCTCCCATCGCCCTGGCCCAGAGGCATGGGGTACTGTCCAAGGAGTGCAAAGTTTGGGAAGATGCTGAGGGAGTACCTTGCTGACCGTACCAACGTCCTCCGTGATTCTGTGCCTTTTAATTATTGGGTATCGAAGCTGGACACGTGGCATGAACTGTCTCTCTACGCCTTGGAGGTCCTGGCCTGCCCTGCCGCTAGCGTTTTGTCAGAGCGAGTTTTTAGTGCTGCTGGTGGAATTATAACTGATAAGCGCATTCGCCTGTCAACTGAAAATGCAGACAGGCTGACTCTTGTAAAAATGAACAAGGGCTGGATTGGGCCAGACCTCTCTACACCACCGAATGATAACAGCGAAACATAACCTCCAATACAGTGTCTTTTTTTGGGAGGGGTATTCCCATGTTCCTCTTCACACCCACACATGGATATACGCTTCCTGATTTTGGCTATTTGGTGTTATCCTCCTCATCGTCATCATCCACCACCATTAGAACACGAGGGTGAATGTGTTCCGTGATGCAACAGCCAATTTAATTTTTTGCAAGGGTATTTTTGATGCCCGTAAAAAAATTGGAAAAAAATATGTTGATGTGTACCCCCCAGGGGGAAATGTTTGTCAGCCCATACACTAAGGCCTCTTTCACACATCCGTTGTGCGCCTGAAGGCGCCCTCCGGCATTTTTTTGTCCAACCGCATCCGGCGAAATGTAATGCCGGATGCGGGTTTTTTTGCATTGACTTTCATTAGCGCCGGATGGCGCCTGATGTCAGTGCGTTGTATCCGTTTTTGTCCGGATCCGGCGGAAATGTACATTCCGGCGGCCGGACAAAACGGAACATGTAACGTTTTTTTTTTTTGCCGGAGCTGCCTGATGTGCCTGAAGCGGCGCATCAGGCGGCCGGAAACAATAGAGTTCAATGGAACCGGATCAGACTTTTGTGCAATCCGGCAAAAGTCTGATCCGGATTCTGGAAATCGAGGTCTACTACTACTACTACTACTACTACTACTACTACTACTACTACTACATTTTCCAGTGTCTCCGGGCATCAGAAACCCTCTTTTTCTGGGTTCAAAAGTTCAGGTCGGATCCAGCAAAAAACCGGATCCGTTGCATCAGTTTTTTTGTTTCAGCGCCGGATCCGTCCCTTCAGGCATAGGACGGATCATGTCTGATACAAAAAGACAGATGTGTGAAAGAGGCCTTAGTGTATGGGCATTCCAAGTATAGGAGACATGCTCCTTTAAATTGGGAAAAGATTCATAGGAGGACATCCTCCACATCTCTTCAGACACCACCACTAGAACACCAGGGTGAATGTGTTCCGTGATGCTACAGCCACCCTAGTTTTTTGCAAGGGTGTTCATGATGCCTGTAAAAAAAATATGTTGATGTGTACCCCCAGGGGGAAATGTTTGTCAGCCCATACACTTAGTGTATGGGCATTCCAAGTATAGGAGACCCGCTCCTTTATAATGGGAACATTTTTTTATGAGACCCTCCTCCTCGTCTCTTTCAAGGGGCATTGGAGTGCCTCCTAATTTTTGGCAGGCTTTGCATTCACTGCATAAGCAAACACTATGGAGACCCACTTCCTAACAGTGGGAACATTGTTTTCAGGAGGCCCGCCTCTACGTCTCTTCCATGGGTTATTGGGATGAGTGTAACTTTGTGGCAGGGCAGGCCTTGCATAAATTGCATTCAATGCAAAGTCTAACAGTATGGCAGTACCAAATAAAAAAATTGGAACTTTGGTTTCATGTGGCCATCCAGGACTTTTGTGTTTTGGGTTATTGTGGTGCGTCCAAATTTGGAGCAGGCCTTGCATTCACTTCATGGGCAAACTGTATGGGAGTACAAAATTCATAATAATGGGAATTTTGGTTTCATGCGGCCATCCACGACGTCGGTTCAAAGGGTTATTTTGGGTGCGTGTAACTTTGTGGCAGGTCAGGCCTTGCATTCAATGCATAGGCTAACAGTATGGCAGTACCAAATGAAGAAAATGGGAACTTTGGTTTCATGTGGCCACAGTATGGAAGTGCCAAAAGAAAAAAAATGGGAACATTGGTTTCATGTGGCCATCCAGGACATCTGTTCCAAGTGTTATCGGGGTACGTGTAACTTTGTGGCAGGGCAGGCCTTGCATGCAATACATAGGCTAACACTATGGCAGTACCAAATGAAAAAAAAATGAGAACTTTGGTTTCATGTGGCCATCCAGGACGTCTGTTTCAAGTGTTATTGGGGTGCGTTTAACTTTGTGGCAGGGCAGGCCTTGCATTTAATGCATAGGTAAACACTATGTGAGACTCACTTTCTTATAATGGGAACATTTTTTCATGAGGCCCTCCTGTACGTCTCGTCAAAGGGGTATTGGGGTGCATCCTAATTTTTGGCAGCCCAGCCACTCACTGCATAGGCAATAACAGTATAGGAGACCCACTGTTTAATAATGGCCCTTTAAGAATAGTAATGCCGCCTGATGCCCATATAAATATTGGCTTTGTGACTTTCAGAGTCCCTCCTTCATAAATGAAACAAGATGTGTCTGATGATGTGTCACACACCACATGCCCAGCTAAGGTTGTTAAATGTTAAAATGACATTTCCCAGTGAATGCATTTGTATTGGTTGAAAGCAATGCTAAAGTTGAAAAACGCATCAAAAGCGCTACGTGTGAACATAGCCCAAGTGGTGGAGGTGAATTTTTTTTGGGGGGGGTTCTTTATTTTGCCTTACATACAAATTATTACTCTGGAAAGGATGTTCCTTAACATATTTCCCTGGAAAATCCTTTTTGGTTTCGTTTTTGTATGTTTTAGTGTGCGCCTGTAAAAGTGGCCTCACACTCTGACCACATTGGTCACAGCAGTGACCTAGGAGCATTCCAGTTTGCTCGACCCGATCAATGAGCACCCGAGCATTTTAGTGCTTGCTCATCACTACACTTTACCAAGAGTTAGGCTGGAGTCACACTAGAGAGGAATACGGACGAGTGCTATGCGAGAAAAAATCACATAGCACTCGGGCCACTGTTAATCTATGGGGCAGCTCCCATCACCATTTTTTATTTTTTCGGCTGTATTATACGTGTGAGTGAAATTGCAACATGCTGCGATATGCACCGTATATCGGCTGAGACTCGCCAATGCAAGTCTATGGGTGCAAGAGAAAAACGGACGCCACAAAGACCATCTGTGTGAATTGAGAGAAATACGCAAGCATTTTCCAGGTGACAGGAAATTGAATCATCAATTATCAGGAAGCTTTGGCATGCAAATTTCCCTGGCAACCTCTAGAAAAATCCAGAGACACGCCTCCACGGAGTGTAGCAGCATGGCCAGGCACATAAACGTGGAGATGCTGATAGTTCTGATCCAGGAGAGGCCAGAACTATGGGACCAACGTGACGCACATTATGCGTCATGGAGGAGAATCTGCACCCAAAGGTTCCCCGATTTTGAGGAAAGACCTGAGGTCCAGCAACAAATTAGTAAGTACAATCATAAAAAAATAAGATGTACAGTTTCACATGAGGTAACAAAATAACCTAATCATATGTGATGTGGTTTGTAATATGTGGCATATTTCAGACTATACACATGCTAAGTAGCAGGCCACATTACACTGAAGCCTACATTTTGGAAGCCAAACACTGTGATTGAAAGTTAATACATTTCTTGTGTTTCTTTGCAGTGACTGATGTCACTAGATGCTGGCAACGTTGCCGAGACCAGTACCGGTGGGAACGGCAGCATTGGGGCCGAAGTGGCGATACAGCCCCCAAGAAATGCAAATATCTTTATTATGACAGGCTCAATTTTCTTGGACCGGTGATGGATCTCAAACCGTAAGTGCATGCATGACTCCACATCTTTTACACATACTCTAAGGGGCATATTTTAATAATTTTTTTTGTACTTTGTGTTTTACAACAGAACAGAGTCAAACCTTACAGAAAGGGAGATAGCTTCCGACTCCAAGGTCAACATTGACCCAATTGGGGAAGGTGACAAGTGGCTGGAACATCTTTGGCACCAACAGGCAGCACCCACCCACCACCACCACCAACGTCTTCTGCCACACAGGAGGCAAAGCCAGAGGACAAGGACCGGGCCCACATCAGCAGTACAACCTTGTGTCTGGATACCTCACCCCAGGCTTCCGCAATCCCAGGCCGTGGGCGGCACAGGAGGGAGCTACCCACCACAGGCAACAGGAGGCAAGTGAACACTGAGGAATTGGACTATTTGTCCAGGACTGTTTATGACGATGGGGAGGAAGCCAACACACGCAGTCTGGCACACTACTTACAGCCCATTCCGTGTGAGGTGAGGCTGCGAGCCAGAGGGGCCATACAAATCCACATTGATGCCTGCACATCCTTAAACAACCCTATCCCTGTTTTTCTGTTCCTGGAAACGTGGAAAATGTCACCAAATTACCTTCTGCAAATGCCAGGAATCCTAGAAGAGAAGGCAAGATTAGTTGCTGCACTACCTCCTCCACTTATGGCACCTCAGCTACAGCCCGCCACAACCTGTGCAGGCTTATGAGTGTACAACACCTGCCCAATATGGCCACTTGAGCAGACCCACTGTTGGAGGCTGGTCCCAACATGGGTATGCTTGACATGGCCATATTGTGGGATATGAACAAATGGGCCTCTCCACTACCCAGGAGTTTATTCAGCCATACCCTCAACCCCATTATTATGCTCAGCAACAGGATCGACCCTTGGTCCAGAATCCTGCCTCCGCATCTTCCATCCCACAGGTTGACAGTCAGGTTGGGCAACAAGCTAGGCCTACTACCTCACATGTTGCCCTTCCGCCATCACCACCCTCAACCTACCAGAAACATACCTCCCAACCTTCCCGGATTGAGCAGGACAGTCCCGATTCTGACGTTCCCACCCGCTGTCTCGGGCGGGACTTTATGTTTCCCGCAGTGAGAGAAGCCGCCATGCCCCCATGCACCCCATCTTCGCCCTCCCAGCTCTCCACCTGTTTCTCACAGCCAGCACTCTTCTGTGCGCACAGGACCTGTGATGAGATCACAGGAGGGGAGGAGTTAGATGTCCCATGGTCAGGCTCCTCGGTGTGTGCAGGTCTCTTCTGTGCTGGTTGTCATGGTGCTGGATGAGGGTAAGTCTATGTGTGGGGTCAGGAGGGGTTTACAGTGTGGATGTAGCAGAGCCGTGCGTGTACGAGGTACGGAACGGAGCCGTGTGTGTGCGAGGTGTACGGAGCGGAGCTGTGTGTACGAGGTGTATGGAGCGAAGCCGTGTGTGTACTAGGTGTACGGAGCGGAGCCGTGTGTGTACGAGGTGTACGGAGCGGATCCGTGTGTGTGCGAGGTTCATGGAGCGGAGCCGTGTGTGTGTACGAGGTGTATGGAGCGGAGCTGTGTGTGTACGAGGTGTATGGAGCGGAGCCGTGTGTGTACGAGGTGTACGGAGCGGAGCCGTGTGTGTACGAGGTGTATGGAGCAAAGCCGTGTGTGTACGAGGTGTATGGAGCGGAGCAATGTGTGTACGAGGTGGATGAAGCAGTGCTGTGTGTGTACGGGGCGTACGAAAGGGAGCCCTGTGTGTACAGAGCTGAGCTGCTCAGCTTCGTACACTTTGTACACACAGGGCTCTGTGCTTGAGCCATGTGTGTACGGAGCGGAGCAGAGCCGTGTGTGTACGGGGTGTACGGAGTGGAGCCGCGTGTGTACGAGGTGTACGGAGCGGAACCGCATGTGTACAAGGTGTATGGTGCAAAGCCGCATGTGTACAAGGTTTTCGGAGTGGAGCCATGTGTGTGCAAGGTGTTCAGAGTGTGGCTGCGTGTGTACGAGGTTTATGGAGTGGAGCCATGTGTGTACTGAGTGTAGCCGTGTGTGCGCGAGGTGTACAGAGCGGAGCCGCATGTGTACAAGGTTTACGGAGTGAAGCCGTGTGTACTGAGTGGAGCCATATGTGCGCGAGGTGTACGGAGCGGAGCCGTGTGTGCGCGAGGTGTACAGAGCGGAAGTGTGTGTGTACGAGGCATACAAAGTGGAGCGTGTGTGTATGAGGTGTGCAGAGTTGTGCGTGTACAAGCTGTATGGTGGGGAGCATTCATACCTCCCAACCGTCCCAGATCCAGCGGGACCATCCCAGATCCAGCGGGACTGTCCTGATTTTGAGAGTCTGCTCCACTGCCCCGGCCGGGAGCTTACTTTTCCCGTGGAAACAGGAGTACACTGCGGAGCCCCGAGGAGCACTTTAAAATTCGCACGTGACGTTCCACCGGAAGTGACGTGCTAGAAGCTGACCGGAAATTAGTTAATTTCGGGAGGAGATTGTGACGGAACCATGGAAGCACTTCAGGGAATGCTTCAGATCCATCACCGTGTCCTCCTCCAACAGCGCGGACAGCGAGATCGCCTTGGACTCGGGAATGTCGGCCATGTGAGCGGATCATGGTATGTCCCGCATCAGGAGGCTCAGGTGGACACTACAATGGGAGCTGGGCTACTATAGTATCTTTATAGAATTTTTCTCTGTTTCTTTCTCTCTCTCTGTTCTTTCTCTCTCTGTTCTTTCTTTCCCTCTCTAATCCTTCCTTTTTTCTTTCTCTCTCTCTGTTCTTTCCTCTCTTTCTTTCTCTCTCTGTTCTTTCTTTCTCTGTTCTTTCTTTCCCCTCTTTCTTTATATCTCTCTGTTCTTTCTTTCTCTCTGTTCTTTCTTTCTCTCTGTGTGTTCTTTCTTTCTCTCTGTTCTTTTTCTTTCCCCTTTCTTTCTTTCTCTCTGTTCTCTTTCTTTCCCATCTTTCTTTCTCTCTCTCTCTGTTCTTTCTTTCTTTCTTTCTTTCTTTCTCTATGTTCTTTTTCTTTCTTTCTCTCTATTCTTTCTTTCTATCTCTCTGTTCTTTCTCTCTCTGTTCTTTCTTTCTCTCTGTTTGTTCTTTCTCTATTCTTTCTTTTTTATTTCTCTCTCTCTGTTCTTTCCCCTCTTTCTTTCTTTATCTCTGTTATTTCTTTCTCTCTCTGTTCTCTTTCTTTCCCATCTTTCTTTCTCTGTTCTTGCTTTCCTTCTTTCTCTCTGTTCTTTTTCTTTCTTTCTCTGTTTTTTTCTCTGTTCTTCCTTTTTCTCTCTTATCTTTCTTTCTTTCTCTCTGTTCTCTTTCTTTACCCTTTTTTTCTTTCCCATCTTTCTTTCTCTCTCCCTCTCTGTTCTTTCTTTCTTTCCCCTCTTTCTTTCGCTCTGTTCTTTCTTTCTTTTTTTTCCCTTTCTTTTTCTCTAATCTATCTTTCTCTCTCTGTTTTTTTCTTTCTCTCTCTGTGTTCTTCCTTTTTCTCTCTGTTTTTTCAATCTTTTTTTCTTTCTGTTCTCTTTCTTTCCCCTCTTTCTTTCTCTCTGTTCTTTCTTTCCCATCTTTCTTTCTCTCTATTCTTTCTTTCTTTCCCCACTTTCTTTCTTTCTCTCTGTTCTTTCTTTACCCTCTTTCTTTTTTTCTCTCTCTGTTCTTTCTTTCCCATCTTTCTTTCTTTCCCCTTTCTTTCTTTCTCTATCTGTTCTTACTTTCCCATCTTTCTTTCTTTATCTCTCTGTCTCTCTGTTCTTTCTTTCCCCTCTTTCTTTTTTTCTCTTTCTGTTTATTCTTTCTGTCCCCTCTTTCTCTCTTTTTCTTTCTTTCTGTTTCTTTCTCTCTATCTCTCTGTTCTTTCTTTCCCTCCCCTTTCTTTCTTTCTTTCTTTCTTTCTTTCTCTTTCTTTCTTTCTTTCTTTCTTTCTTTCTTTCTTTCTTTCTCTGTTCTTTCTTTCTCTTTCCCTCTCTGTTCTTTCTTTCCCCTTTCTTTCTCCCTCTCTGTTCTTTCTTTCCCCTCTTTTTTTCTCTCTCTGTTCTTTTTTTTTCTGTCCCCTCTTTCTTTCTCTCTGTTCTTTCTTTCTGCATCTATGTTCTTTCTTTCTTTCTCTCTGTTATTTCTTTCTTCCCCTTTCTTTGTTTCTCTCTCTCTGTTCTTTCTTTCTCTCTGTTCTTTCTTTCTCTCTGTTTTATTTTCTCTCTCTCTGTTCTTTCTTTCTTTTCCTCAGTACCAGTCAGTGTGCCCACAGTACCAGCCACTGTGCCCATAATGCCAGCCACTGATCCCATAATGCCAGCCACTGTGCCCTCAGTACCAGTCAGTGTGATCAGCAGTGCTAAATGGGTGTGGTTGGGGCGTAGACATGTTTGTGATTAATTGTGAAAGGGTGTGGTCGGGGCATGGCCTAAAATTTGCCGCAACGCGCATAGCGCGCTGCAGCCTTTGCCCCTCTTTCTTGTCTTCAAAAGTTGGGCGGTATGAACCTGTAAGGTTCATTGGAGATGGCCCTTTTTTTCTGCTTGTATGTTTTTTACTTTATTATAGGCCCAGTTTTATAGGCCAAATATGCCATATGATGGAAATATGGTTGATTGTTAACAAAAACAGCATGTTTTTAGTAAAAACACTTAAAACAATATAAGTGTTTTGTGTTGTTATGACGAGATAGATGATGTGCTTATTTTCACAGTCTACACATTATTAGGCCAACACAACACACACTTCAAACAGTAACATTACTTTATTTTTTTAAATAAAAAAAAAACACTACATAGAAACAGCATTGTCTTGCCATGGAGTAGATCCCTCTGGTGAAACAAAAAAATTTGCTAACACATCACGCACTTTAAGTCCAGAGGGCTGGCGACGTGGATGAAGGACATGTGTAGTGGACAAGACAGTATTTGCATACTCCACTTCATCACCAGCATTTGATGGACAGTCACGGAATCTGGTGAATTTGTGAAGTACCACACAAGCTTTAATCACCTCATTCACATTTACTTCACTAAGTTGAATGGCGGACTGCAGGACTCGCCATTTGGCACAGAGAATGCCGAAGGCACACTCCACCAGTCGTCGTGCACAGGATAGGTGGAAATTAAAAATTCTGCGCCGGTGGTCCAGGCCTCTACGTGGATAGGGCCTCATGAGGTTGCATGTTAATTAAAAGGCCTCATCTGCAATCATCACATAAGGCACTGCTTCCATAGTAGACCCTGGTAGGTGACGTGGTGGGGAGGTCCAACTCATTATTGCGCAGCCGCCAACCCATAATGGAAGAATTGAAGACTCTGGAGTCTCCAGTTTTTCCATAGGCCCCAATATCTACAATTATAAACCTGTAGTTACTGTCAACCAGAGCCAACAGCACTACAGAAAAATACTGTTTATAATTATAATAATAGGACCCTGAGTTTGGTGGCTTATGCACACGAATGTGCTTCCCATCCAGGGCTCCAATACAGTTTGGCACGTTTCTTCAAAGCCACGGGCTATCTGCAGCCAGTCTTGTTGTTTGGGCACAGGCATTACAGATTGATGCAGTCGTGACCATTTTAGAACGGACAATGCCTGAGATGGTGGATTTCCCAATTAAAAATTCTAGTTGAAGATCCGCATAGAAGAGCCCAGTGGAAAGGAATCAATAAGGAGAAAAATTTTTAAAAAAAATACATATCCATGCCTCAAATACACAGTTTAGCCCTTACCAAAAAGTTATGGGCAGTAGAAAATACGTCTTGCCTTAATAATATAAAACACTATTCTATGTCTTTGCTCCTATTCAAAGCAACATATAATGTGAAAGGCAAAATGTGATATGAAAAATAAGGAATTAAAAAAAAAAATGGATGAGTTTATTTTCCTAAAACACAAGTCAAAATACATGAATAAACATAGAGGATGAATACATACCATAAAGTAAGTAAAAGGCACTCCTCTTGCGCATATTTATGTCTTTGAAGGTGATCCCTGGGTGCACAATCTCCAGCAGAATGTCAAATGTGGGAATGCTCATCCGACAATACTGGTAGAACTTGTCAGGATGGCTGCGTAGAGAAGCATACAGACAGTGAAAATGTGTACCCACATTCATCTCCGCCTTCTCAGATCCACAATCACAGGGTATGGCTCCCCAAAACGTAGAGACAAAACCCAGTGGAAAAGAACCCGCTCAGTAGTGTTGAAAGTAAGCCTGTCTGACATGTTTAACACAAAGCAACAATACCACAACACAAGCTCAGACTCTAATGCAAAGATTGGAGGGTGTCACCTGTTGTAGAGCCAATAAATATAATGATCATGATTGTAATTAATTTCAGGCCATGGATCTGTGAAATGTCCATTTTGCAAGACTGCGATAAAATCACCGCATACGGATGCCATACGAATGACACACAGATACTTAGATGCGAGAAAATCGCATCCTCACATTGCAAACGAATTACATACGGATCACTGTTCGGAGAACATTTGTGCGATTCTCAGCAGTCAAAATCGGACCGATTTTCTATATGTTAAGTGTGACTCCAGCTAGGTGGAGGATCCATAATGTTGTGGGGTTGCTTTGCTGTGTCTGGTTCTGAAGGTCTTGACTGTTTCACAGTAATCATGAAATCTGAGAGTTTTTAGAGCAAATTGTTCTAACCAGTGTAAGAAAACTTTGTTTGAGTCGAAGATCATGGGTTCTCCAGCAAGTCAATGACCAATAACACACATCCAAAAGGACACAGGAATGGTTGAAAACGAAAAAATGGACTGTTTTAAAATGGCCAGCAATGAGCCCTAACCTCAATCCCATTGAAAATCTTTGGGGTGAGCCTAAAACTGCAATTGGAAAAAGAACAACCATGCAAACATTCAAGAGCTTGAACAAACTGGAAAGGAAGAATAGGAAAAAATACCAGCTGAGAAGTGCAAGAAGCTTTTAGATGGTTACAAGAAGCCGAAGCCAGGCAACTGATTTGCCGACCCGCAAAATACTAAACTGTACAAAGGCCAGGGTACTAAGTGTATCTATTTGACCCTAGTAGCCCCTACTGAGACCCTGCCTGTCAGAGGAGGTTGGCACATTAACTTGGATGCAAAATAGCGCCCCCGCTCCACGGCGGCTCCCACTAGTGTCCCTAGAAATCCCTACTCAAAAAGGTACATATGATATAGAGAACACCACATTGGGCATTTATATCCCCTATGTTCCACAAATGGTCCAGAACACCTGTTCGCAACTCTAAAGAGACAATATACAAGAGAATAAAGCCAATTTGAGTAGTCCAAAGGGTACAAAAAAGGGGGGCAGCAGTTCGTAGAGTAGTCAAAAACTCCAGCAGATTATAAACAGAATGGTGAGAATACCAAAAACAACCGCAGAGATAAAATGATGCAGTACAAGGGCCAGGTGCTAGGTATACTCTAGTTTACCCTAGTAACCCCTACTGAGACCCTGCCAGTCAGCAGAGTTTGGCACCCTAACTTGGACGCAAAACGGCTCCCCCGCTCCATGGCGGCTCACCCTATTGTCTCTAGAAGTCCCTGCTTAAATAAGAAAACACCAAAACGGACATTGATTTCTCCAAATATCTCCAATTGGTCCTAACGCTTGTTCACAAATCTATAGAAGGGATACAGACAAAAGCCAACCAATTTGAGCAGGTCAAGGGGTACAAACAAGGGGGCAGCAGTTATCTCTGTAAAAAGTTCTAGTAGCTTATTAACAAAATGGTCAGGATACCAAAAACAACCCCAGAGATCAGACAATATGATATAATAAGGGTCAGGGTGCTAGGTGTGCCTAATTAACCCTAGTAACACCTACTGAGACCCTGCCTATAAGCGGAGGTTGGCACCCTAACTTGGACTCAACATGGTGCTCCCGCTCCTCGGCGGCTCACCCTGGTGTCCCTAGAAAACCCTGCTCGCTAACAGTTGACAAAGAAAACATCAAAGTAGGCACTTGTTCCCCATTTGGTCCAAGCACAAATTCATGACTCTCAAGAAATAATGTATAAAAGATCAATTTGAGCAGTCCCAAAGGTACAAGCAAGGCGGCAGCAGTTATCTTAGAGTAGCCAAAAACTCCGACAATTAATCTGCAATGTGATCAGGGTACCAATAGCAACCACAAAGTTTAGACAAATTCAACTAACTGGTTATGTTTAGATCAAAAATTGATGCAACAGATCACTGCCTAAACATTGCTACTAGTATCAAAAGTGTCCTGAATATAACCAAGCTGGCACTTCACATTAACATAACAACACAATTGGACTTACATAACACTATAGCCAAACAAAGAGACCAGGAAATAAGATAATAAAATTCAATATTTTATTCATAAGCATTAAAATGATTACATAAAATTCCAAGAGGAAACAATTCACTTAAAGCCCAAAAAGTAGGGGAGATCACTTGAAGTAGCAGACTATACTGCGGCATATGTAACACCCATTATATCACAATCTTCTATTAATCAGGATGTATTACTATCTCACTCACAGCAGAACAATAAGCCAGGTATAATTATATACATTACCAGAAGATGTGAAAATGTAACTGGTGACACCCGAAGTGCTGCAACCATGCGGCTCCCCCTCACCCCGACGCGCGTTTCGCTTCCCGCTTCTTCCGGGGGCGTACTAGAGGTGGGCAGTATGGGGTTTAAATACCCAACACATGTAATCAATTGCGCTAATTAAACCGTGGTGTGCGGCAATCCCTGAGTCACACAGATCCCTCTGTTTGCATACGGCGCATGAAGCCGTCCCCACTTCCTGATATCAAACCTTACTTCCGGACATGCGCCCGTTGGAATGCTTGCTGACACGCAAGCTATTCCACGTGTGGACACTGCCGGAAGTATGCAGGAATGGAGTCCGGCGCATGCGCTCCAACAGATAGGACACTGCATAAATCCAGCAAACTACTTTATTAATAAATATTTCATTTTAACTATCATAAGTCTTTTATAATAATGAATTAACGGGGGACATACTTTTATAACAGAATTAAAGGGACAATGATTTTATACAATACATCCTGATGTCACACCATATAGTATAACCACTTCTCATGTCATCATTAAAAAGGTAGTTTTCTAAAGCGCTCTATACAAATGTAAATCAATGTGCATATACAACTTTATATCTTAATAATTTATACAAAATATTTCATCAATCAATATATCCCTAAATAGATTTTAACGTGACAGTGCATAATTAAGGTATACAAAAAATCTTTATATAAATTTTATACTAATAAATTACCAATTGATATATATCACAACTAATGTGCTCATTATAATAATATAATAATTAAAGTGCAAATGACATTAAATATAATTATATACAAAAATAACAATTTTTTTATACATAATGTGCAATTTATATCTCGGTGAATAATACGCTATAGAATCCTTAATAATAAAAAATAAATAAATAAATAAAATGACGATCCATGGCATCCGACAGGAGTCCATCAACTAGTTGTACAATCCCTCCTTCAGTATTATTCCACTAAGCGCATCCGATCACATGAGTGGTACACTCTATCCAAAATAAGGAACATTCACAGTAATCCATCTAAAATACAAAATATAATTAACATCCAAAACTAATTAATTAAAATCACCCCAACCCAACCCATAAAAGATGTCTACCTAACAGGACTACATATTACCATTACAAAAACGCAGAAAAACCCAGACTCTCATTAAGACCCTGTGGGGCCATAGTGCCCAACCTGTAGATCCAACGGCTCTCACATTGCGCTAAGATCTTACTTAGATCTCCTCCCTGTATACCCAAAGTAACCTGATCAATAGCCTTCACAATCAATCCCCTCGCATTGCAATTATGAAATTCTTTGAAATGTCGAGGTAACATTTTCAGTAATGAGATATCACATGCTGCAGCTTTGGTAATGTCCCTCATGTGTTCTCTTACCCTGACCTTCAATTCTCTGGTTGTTAAACCTATATAAATCTTGCCACATGGGCACTGAGCATTGTTATGAATGTGCTAGAGATGGTTTCTGAGCAGAGGTTCC